>VXBA01003777.1:5960-101876 GCA_013399895.1 Serilophus lunatus
GGCCGATGACCGCGGCTGCCTCTTCCATTCGTGCGCGCACTACCGAGCGGACAGCCGCGGGGAGCTGCACCTGGGCACGGACGCCTCCCACGGCGGGGACTACACCGGCGTGGAGCCCATGGGGCTCTTCTGGAGCCTCGCCCCCGCCGCCATGGAGCGCCCGTACCAGCGGCTCGTCCCCCGCAGCACCGGTGCCCCGATGAAGGTGGAGGTGTTGGTCCACCAGGGCCACAGCCCGCCCGGGGCCATGCCCGGGCCTGTGGTGGCCAAGGCCGAGGTGGAGAGGTGGTTCATGGCCCCGGGAGTGCGGAGGATCCGGCTGAAGGAAGGAGTCGTAAGGGGCTCCCTCTTTCTGCCTCCGGGTGAGTGTCCCGGCCGGAGGCCGCGTCCTCGGGGCCGGCCGCACCCCCGGCTTCTCGGACCAGCGCAAGGAAAGTCTCGCACGACTAAAGCATAAGTCTGCCACTCACGGAATGCGTATTCCGTCACTGAGCCGAACGCCCTCCTGCAGACAGGTGGCCGGCTTTTTTTCCCTGAAATGTTAGGGAGATACTCTCGAGCGCTTGTCGGGACAGGGGACGGCTTGTGCGTGTCCGCCCCACGTGGTCCTCGGCGGACCCGGGCAGGCGGCTCTTGCGGGACGGGCAGGAGCTAAACGAGAACAGGGCTTGTGGAGTTTACTACATCGCTGTGCTCGGCCTGCGGGTTCTCAGTAGGTTTGATGTTTGCTCTCGACTACCAGAATCTGTAGCCTTCAGAAGAGCTGATGCGCTTCATTGCGTGAGCCTGTGCTGAATATCTCAAGGATTTTACCCTAAGTAACGATTGAATCGAAGAGGCATTTTTCCTCCATGTGAAAAACAAGCCAGTAAGCAGAGCAGCAGAAGGGATTCTAGAAAATACACTTATTCCTCCTCTGTTACACTGGAGTCAAAGCTAAGTTAGCAGCTGGGTTACTTTCGTGGTAAAAAGGCAAAATAGATTTATCAGCAAGTTCTGCCTGTTCTGGTTGTGGGATAGTTGAGCTTTATAAGGTGTGATATTCTGATGGTCGGCTAGTGTTATTGGAAAATGAAACCTTACACCAGTGATGGTGTTCGTACACTTGAGCCATGATCTAAAGGTCTTTGGTTCTCTGAGTGTTGTGCTACTGGAACTGCCCTCCACATTACCTCTAATTTAGAACTACTTAGTCCAGCAACTCCTGTAAGTATCACTACAGTATTAGGTATTTAAGTATTTTCCATGATTGATTTCCAAATAAATAATTTTTGTATCCATTTAGATGTGGATCCAAAGTTCACTGAAGAAAAAAAACAACAGAGATTGAACTTTGAATTTCAGATGTTTAGTCAGCATGCTGGATTTCCCGTCCCTGAGACGTAATTGTTTTGCTATCTTGCCTTAGATGATGAGTTTGATTTCTGCTGAGCTCAGTGGGATCCAGAGGTCTGCAAAATAGAGCTGTATTTTCCCCTTTAGAAAGTTTAGCATTGTAATAGTGTGGAAAAGTCTGGAATCGTTGCTTAAATGATACTGTCATCCCTGTTGATGGAGCATCCAGTTACAGTATTATGATCATATCCTCCTTTGCTCCAGGGACAAAAAAATGTGAATACTGTTAAGACGGGAATCTTAAATGTGAACTGTTCTTAGTGTGAGATGATGTGAGTGGGCTTTTGCTGTAATTTTAATATGAAAAATTTCTTAATTCAGGTATAAGACAGGTGTGGGATTTTGTTTCTTTGTTTGTTTTTAAACGGTAGTAAAATCGTCTAGCCCACTTTATCCTGCATTTTAGTGAGCTATGCAGAAACTCTACTTGGGCATGTCTAGGCATTCAGGGAGGCAGTCCAGGATCCTTATATAAGTTTAAGGTTGTCTTCACGAGAGAGAAACACAGTCACGCTTGACTGTGTTCTGGTTACATGTTCTTGCTAGAAAGCTTTCCAGATAGGGGTGATAAATGAATACATATTTTCTAGCTGTGTAGGCCGACTGCTGTTAACTAAAGGTTACTGTTGATCATGGCATACTTACCCCAATGTATTTTTTTCTGAAGAATATTGAACTTCATAAAAAAAATCAGAACTGAGAGAGAACCCAAAAGCATGGTTCAGTCCCTTTCTGATTTTCTAATGCTTTAACTTAAGAGGTTTCCAACATCTAGCATGTTTTGTCAAAAACTTCCTTTTCTCAAGTGTACTGAAGTGTCGGGGATCTTTCCTTTGGTGCATACAGGTAATGTCAGAGGGTTCACATACTCTTGCACAAGCGGGTCCTTTTTGTGAGATGCTTGCAGTGAACTGGAACCGAATACATCAGAGGTGACATCTTGTGGCCAGGGGGATAAAAAAGAAATTGCTTGCCCGTGGTCTTTATAACTCTATGAGGTATCCTTAGCCTTTTAACCCCAAATCTGCTGGCTTGGCATACAAACATGTTACAACTTGACCTTGGCTGTTTAAAATTGTGGTTCTGATTATTTCTGCAGTTTTGTTGGGCAGACTGTACGCACGTATATGCAGGCTTATCTTTATACCAGTCGTGCGTGCATAACCACACCCATACAGCTCTGAGTTTTGCCCTCTGTCTCATCACATCTGCAGTAGCAGTTCTGACAAAGTCTTACGGTGCTGATGTTGAGATAGAGCTAATAAGTCCAGTTGATTTTGTTTAGCAGTGGGTGTTTCTTTGCTGTGCTGTGCTCACTGCAGATTATTTCAGAGTTTACACAAGTTTTATAGAATTTACTTTGAGAGATTAGTGCTCTTGCCTCATTACTCATGAGCTTGCAGTTTGATAATTAAATGTGATATCTTTGTGGGAAAATAGAAGACTTAGGGTATGATTGTTGTGATGGCAGGAGATTAAGACCATTGAAAAAGACATTTAGAATAGTTGGGTTTGGTTGCTTTTTAAAAAAAAAATCAAACAATACATATTTTTACAGGAATATAAGGACCTTAGTTGGAAATAGCTGAAGTAGGATACAGCACTGGTTCTCTTAGTCTCCGCTGTACAAGTGGAAAAGTAATGAGTATTAATAGCAAATATCTTAAGCATTCTATATTATGTTTTCCACTCTTTCACCAGATAGTTTTTAGTGTCCTGTTTGATAATTTGTCCTCTGTACCTCTTCTTTTTAATATAGGGGATGGCCCCTTTCCAGGAGTGATTGACATGTATGGCGATGAAGGAGGTTTGATTGAGTTTAGATCCAGTCTCCTGGCTACCCGTGGTTTTGCTGCTCTTTCTCTGCCATATTTTGACTTTGAAGATCTTCCTAAGGTCATGAAAGAACTCAAACTCGAGTACTTTGAGGAGGCAGCTAGATTCCTGCAGCGTCACCCAAAGGTGAGCGTAATGAGAGATCTGTTGGGACAAGGGAGGATTCAGCAGTCATGCCCAAGTGATTGGTTTGTTTGTTTCTTTGTTTTTAGAGTAGCAGTTTCTGCTGGGTAGGTTTAGGCCTAATAGTGGGAAAATTGTAAACTCTGCATAGGTGGCTATGCACATGACTTCCAGCACAAACTGTTAAATAAACTCATCTGGAAACTAAAAGATTGCCGATCATTAGGATAGTGAAATACTGGAATGTCCTCCAAACAGCAGCAGTGGTGATAAAGATTTTTTTTTTAATGAAAGTATTAGTTTAGGAGAGGATAATGCAAAACAACAGTCATTGAAAGAGTGGATTTGATGGCTTAGGATGTTGCTTTCAATTTTGTGTTCCAGGCCAGAAAAAGACAAGATTAAATGCTACTTACCTAATCCTTCCAATGTAATTTGTGAGATTACTTTATTTGCCTGAGGCATACCTGGCAATAAAGTGTGCTTGAATTTCCCGATACCTGTTTAGGGAAAAAGAGAAAAATTTTGCATCAACATATGCAGTAGGGACCAGGTGAGGATCAGGTGATGGTATGTCTCGTGCCTGTCTGTGGGGTTTGACAACTCTTGGTGTCTCTGAAAAATAAAACAGTAAATGGAGGAGCTTGGGTCTGGGCTGTAGCTTTCCCATGGGTCACATCAATAATTAACCTAACCTTTCCCTTTTTTTAATAACACAACTCCAAAGTCATTTAATAGCTAAACCCATTATAATGGATACTTCCTTTCTTCCTCTCTTCTCCATCCCCTTTCTTATCTGAAGGTGAAAGGACCAGGAGTTGGAGTGATTGGGACTGGGAAAGGGGCAGAATTAGCACTCTCCATGGTCACCTTCCTGCAAGAAGTGGTGGCTGCTGTCTCTATCTCTGGCTGTAGTTCAAACACAGTTGCAAACCTCCATTATGGTGAGATGACTCTGCCTGGGCTGCGTTTTGATATGAACAAGGTCAGTGTCTCTGACACTGGTGTATTTGATGTTTTCGAAGCTCTGGAAGACCCAACGAATCCTGCTAATTCTCCTTCCATCATCCCCATTGAAAAAGCAGAAGGTCACTTTCTCTTGGTGGTAGGAGAAGATGACCGTATGTGGAAGAGCTCCTTATATGCTGAGCTGGCAATCAGGCGTCTGCGGCAGCATGGGAAAGAGAACTTTAAACTCCTGAGTTATCCAGGAGCAGGTCACCGAATTGATCCCCCTTCTACTCCATTTTGTCATGTAGCTATGGATCGTGTTTTGGGGGTGCCTGTTCTGGGGGGTGGAGAGAGAAAAGCACATGCTCATGCACAGGAGCACTCCTGGAGAAAGATTCAGGAGTTTCTGCGCTTGCATTTGGGATGAACACTGACACACATGCCAGCTGTTGCAGAACTGCGAGGACTGAACTTGAGCCACCAAAATGACCAGTGAATTGGAGGGACTGACCGAGAAAAACCTTGAAATATGAAATAACCAAATGACTACTTAGTTACAAGTATAAATCCAGAAAGAAAGAGATCTATTTGGACCAGCCTAAGTTTTTTTAACTAGGTGCACAGAGGAAAAGTGAAACAATAAGGAGACTGCACTATGGTACCAATTTAACAGCCCACAGAGGTCACGATATGAGTAAACAAGTACATGAAGAGAGCAGTAGGTATTTTCTTGCTTGCAGACTCGGAGAATGTTAACAGCCAGCCTGCACCCTCAGCAATGACAGACAGGATCACACCTGGGGAATGACACATGATAAACTTTGACATCAAAATGATGAATGATTCTGGCTTTGAGTCCTAAGTTACCTTAGCCCAGAACTCAGATACAGCCACATACACCTTGGAAATGTTTTCTATTTACATGAAGCTGAAGACATCTATTTCCTATGAGCCTTGTCTACTTAGTTTACCTTACCTACTGGTCTTCTGGTGACACAGGCTGTTGTTTTCCAAGAAAAACTACCTGTAGAGTGGGAAAATGCAGAGTACATTTCCTGTCATCCAGGGAGGACAGTGACACTAGCCCCGTCTTGTGTTGGAGGTGTAACTGTCTGTTCCTGTAATGTTTTGGATGGGCATTTGACACTCGGGATATTAACATTCTGTTGCATAGGTTGGAGCATAGCTAAATGCAGCCAGTAAGCTGCATAAGGGGTTAATTACTCATGGGACTCTTTAGTAATGATGGTAACAGATGCTGACAGTTGTTCTTAGGGAGGAAGCAGAGTTGAGAGACAGAAAACTGTGCCCATTAGAAGGCTTAAACTGTCTGTAGGGAGCTGTCAGCTTATGGTGATCATGAACTTAGAATAATAATTGTTAAAAAAAACCCCAAAACTAATAGTGCTCTTCAAAAAAAAACCTTACCCCAACTCTAGAATATATTTTCCATGACTGCCTGAGATTGTTTTTTTTCTTTCAATAGTTAATTTTTGGCCAGTGCCTTATTTTTCCTCACCATTCAGGTAGAAAGAACAACTTCTTCCCAAATGAGTTGATCCTCTCAAGACTGTCTTGCTGAAATGGTGCCAGTGCTGAAGGCCTTTTTAAAGAGGGCCTCTATGAATACAATTTCTCCTTCCAAGGTCATTTTGTCAGACCAGTTTGAGAGCTGTTCAGGAAGATACAAAACCTTTATTTATGGTACTCAGTTTTGCTTTGTTCTTGGGGATCTTCTCTCTCCAGTTAACTGTCATTATGCTGCTGCTCAGATCTTACTAGCTTTCTGCAACTTACTACTCCTCACCACTTGATGAAAATCACATGTTCTTTACACACGATCAATTCCAATTGAACCATTTATCCATCCATTCTTTATGAGAAAAGCTCCATCCTGCTAACTCCACACAACATGTTTTCATGCCTAGTCTGTAAACTCCCTCACCAGCTGAAGAGGCTTCTGCCAAATCATACCTGGTGGTCGAACCTCTGCCACCAGCAGCAGCCCCTGAAGTCCAGGAGCAAAGCCTGCTTCGATGTGGCTGTTGGCGTCACCAATACTTAGTAACCCTGCCTACTTTCCAAACTCCTTCCAAGTGGCAACCACTGGGGAAATGGTTATCTGAAGGTTTCTGTTTGTCTCTCTGTCTTGTCTTGCACATCTTCAGCAGTTGGAGCTGTGCAATTAATTGTGCAAGAGCAGCACCTCCCCTAACCCTGTGTTGTCACTCTTCCAGTGCCAACAGCTGTATCTCACACTGCAGTCCTACCTCAGCATACACATTGCCAGATTGCAATCTGGAGGATCAGGAAGTAAATTATAAGTTGTAAATAAAATATAAGCCAGGTAGGTTTAGAGTCCTCAGACTTAATTTTTAAAGCACAAGCCTTTGAAATAATTCAGTGTTAGATTTTGTCAGAAGTAAAGCATTTCCTTTATTAAAAAGCACCCCTGTGTAAGAATTTGATGTTAGATTTTTGTTTCTGAACAGTCCATTTGTTTGGAAAGCTGAATGACACTTTGTTTAAAAAGGAAGGAGCTAAAATAAAAAGAATGTAATTTTACTGTGGAGATCATTTTGTGAACAGGTCAGGGTCAGGATATTCCAGAACAAAATAGTTCATAGAAGGGCCTGTAGAAAACCAGCCAACTTTTCCACTAGCACTTTTTTATGTTACAGTGCTATTTGGGGACCAAAGATGTGCCACAGACACTGCAGAAAATGGAGCTATTTCCTAAAGTGTATGTTAAACTGAGCACCTGATTGTTGTCTTAGTTAAAACCACGTTGTTTATATTGGTTTACATTCACAGAGTCACAACATCTTTAGGGTTGGAAGGGACCTCTGATCACCTAGGCCAACCCCCCTCCGCAGGCAGGGTCACCCAGAGAGGTTACACAGGAATGTGTCCAGTTGGGGTTTGAACGTCTCCAGAGCGGGAGGCTCCATGACCTTCCAGGGCAGCCCTCAATGTACAGAAGTTATTCCTCACGATGAGGTGGGACTTCTCGTGTTTCAGTGTATGGTCATTGCTGCTCCTCCTGTCGCTGGGCACAGTTCTCTCGGCACCCACCCCTGAGATATTTATAGGCTAGTGATGAGATCCCCTCTCAAGTCTTCTCCTCTCTACACTATTCAGGCCCAGCTCCTGCAGGCTCTCCTCATAAGAGAGAAGCTCCAGACCCCTCATCATCTTGGTGACCCTCCGCTGAACCTCCTCCAGTAGCTCTTTTTGTACGGAGAGGCCCGGAACCGCACACAGTCTAATTCCTCGCAAAGCTCCCGTCACATTCCATCGGGACAGGTGCTCGGGGGGCTGGAGTGGCCAGCACCGGACACCTCCGGGGGCGCCTCGCTCCCGCCCCCGGGCTCCGAACGCCAGCCCCGGGCCCCGCCGCCACGTCCCACAAGGCNNGGTGCGGGCCCCGCCGCGCAGCCCGGGCTCGGCAGGAGGTGTGCGGGAGGCGGCGCGGGACGCTCGCTGAGCCTGGGGCGCCGTGGTGCTGCCGCCGCGCCTCGGGGAAGGAGCGGGGGAAATGGGGTGTCACCGCGCACAGACCGCGGCGGGGTGCAGGCAGCCGTCACTGCAGCGGCTGGCTTGGTGTCTGCTGCTGTGTAATTCCGGTCTCCTCCACCGAACATGTAAATAAATGTTTGCAGTTGAAGGCGAAGCGTCCCTGTTTTGCTTTTCCCCGGGGGTCTAAATTTCATAAATACTCCGTGTCCAGCTGCCATGTTTAGGGAGGGGAAGCGCTTCTAACTACTATAATACGAGTGTGCTTGTTTTTTCCCCCTGAGGTATTCTGTTCCTTGTGCCTGCCACGTTGATGGTGACCGAGATGACAATTGATCACTTGGCATTTTGAGTGTATTAAGTGTTATGACTTTATTTAGTCTAATTACCTGTAAAGAGTTGTTCAATATACAAGTAGAGGAACTCTGAGAATAAACTGCTCAGAGGGAGGTTTCCCTTATGTAACCTCACTTGGCAGCAGATACTGTGATTTATTTACAGAAATTTCAAGTACACCTCAAGGGAAATGAAATATGTGTTCTCCAGATAGCCTACTGTGCTGATGTCCATGTTTCCACCAACTCAGCAGAGATAAGTCAGCAATGGTCAGGGAAGAAGTGGCTTCTTGTGGCCACATGGATCACTATCTTTACAGTCCAATCCGGCTTCGGGCCTGACTTTGAAACAGAAGCAGGCACTGGTCACAGAAATCCATTTCTGCCTTCAACATGAGTGACCAAGATCACGTACCCGAGTGCCGTAATGCTTTACTGCCATAATTACAAAAACAGCAATGAAGTTCTGTCCAAAAAATCCAATTAACTGGAAGCCAGCTGTTTTTATTGGCTCACTGATAGCTGTTAATTGGATTGCAGGAGGCCATTGGAGTGGGAGCTTAGGGATGTGATCTAAACAGGAGCAGGTCACGCAGCTGTTTCTCTGCAGCAGACACTGAGGAGGCGCTGCCGTGGCACAAGTTTTCCAGGTCATCTCCAGTGGGACCTGGAGCTGGATCTCTCTTGGTATAGATCGGGTCCAAATTAATCCCTGGCAGTGGGCAGAAGCAGCTGGAACATCTGAGGACACCCAGTGCTACGTGTCTAAGTGGAGGTGTATGCTCAGGCTCCCTGGTGTTGCTATGTCTTAGGTGGTTGCTGGGTGGTCAGTGGCTTTGGCCACTTTTTACATGCAGCTGCCTCGGCTGTTGTCTTTTGCTGCTGGGACCAGTGTTTCCAGTGTTCCAGAGTAAGAGACCCAGGACTAGAGCTCTGTGACTGAGGTGGTTGCCTGTAAGATATTGGGTGGAAGCCAGTTTGTTGTTTTTAACTTTTACAGCAGGGTTTATTTTTATATCTGATCACCTAAAAGGCTGCTTTTATTCACATGTGGTAGTGCTAAACTTGAGAGCAACAGGGAAGTCACAAGCTAGAGTCCACCTGTATTTGGGAAAAGGAGGCTGTCGATCAGTGTTTGTGAAAGATGGGTCTCTGAAACTTTTTTAATCCAAATATTTTTTCATTATCTTGGAACATGTTTAATGTTTAGAGAAGCCTCAAACATGTTGTTTGTGTAGTGCTGTTTTGGATATCTTCATGTGGTTTTATAAGACTGATGTGAGGCAGAAAAGTTGGAGTTAGTGACAACAGAAAGTTGGTCAGTGGGTCAGTCCCTACAAAGCCTTCTGCAGCAGCTCTCAGATTTTTCCAAGCTGAATAGTACATGTTTTCTCATCGTATAATGTAACTCAATGCAAAGCAATTGGAAAGAAACACCAAATATAAACAATCCAGATTGCTCTTGAGTTTTGGCAAGATGTACCACATTTTCCACAGTGGATCTGAAGAGGCTGTCTCATTGTGTCTGCTAAGGCTTGCTTTCAGACAGGCATGGAAAGTGAGAGGGTTTAAGAACCTTAGACCACAATTTTCAGAGCAGTAGCTTTTTACACCTTTGAATTGAATTTCACCGTCAGAGCTAACAAGCAGTGTCCCATGGAGGAGAGAGTAAGATTAGGAGGTTAATGTCCTGACGTTAAGCCCCTTGTTTGCTTCTGAAAATGCTGCCAAGGACCTCAGAAAAACAAAATTATGGGACACTGAGGGGTTCCAGCTTCTTCACTCAGCTGATGCAAGACAGTACAGGAAAGTGGTAGAAGTGGGTAGACAAGCAGGATAGGGAGAGAGAAGGGAGAGGAAATAAGTTTGCAGTGAACAAGCCAATTAAAAAATTGCGATGAATATTCATTTAAATTTGTTTCATTTTTAGGCAAAAGCAACGACTATCAAAGAAGCTCTGGCCAAATGGGTAAGTACTGGAACAGGGTCTAGCTGCTTTGCAGTACCCTGTGGCATGGGGTTTGACTACATTCAGCTAAATTTGTTTTTCCAACATTGTAGGAAATACATTTGCTTGAAACATCTGCTTTAAGAAGTTTCACAAAGTAAAATGATAGTTATTGTTGTTGTATAATCCAGTAGAATTGGATTTTCTGTATATTCTTGTTAAATTGCTATGACTGGTAAAGATGAGTCTGTTTTGCTCTCCTGCCTCATTCTGCTAAATATTAACTGTTGCAAAGTTACAAAGGGTCTTAAAGCTGGGGATACCCCATGTTTTAGTTATGCTCTTTTCACTTCACCTGAATGTAGTCTCTCCCACAGAGTGAACAAGTATGAATTTCCCACTGCACTGAATTCAGTGAAACTGATACATGTCTTTTGGCGTGTTGTCCCTCATCTTGTGCAAAGTTTAAAGAAGAATCTGAGTTTCTTGCTTGCTTTTCTTCCTAAAGTACTGTGTTAGTACAGAAGGTGGTTAGTTTGGTGGTGACTGACTGGGTCTTCTAGAAAGCAGTGTGTTGATGAGGGTGTGGATGTAATTTCAAATGATGGTGTAGGATGCTCTGGGGTCAGGTTCACAGTCCAGTAAAACCAGTGAGAATCTTTCCCCAGTCTCAGTGAATTTTAGATTAGGGCACAGTTGTACTGTTCGGTGTACTGCACTCTCCCACTATTTCTGTCCAGCTGCTAGAGCAAGGGTTTATAACTGTTTTGGTCTCTAGAGGATCTGGATGTGGGCAGGTACACTTGAAAGCCAGAAGATGTGTACTATCATCAGCTCAAAGTACAAGCCTATAATTGAAGACTCCTTTCATTTTGAATTTTATCATTGTTTAGTACCTTCCATACTTCAGAGATTTTCCAGTTATGTTCATATATCCCACAAACTTTGCTCCTGCTCTCCTAACAAGAACTAGAATGCAAAAACTTGTGGACATTACTACAGGTGTGAACTGAGTCTTTAAAAATTTTGCTTTTCCTCCCTAACTCTTTCTGCCCTCCACAACCTCTATTAAAGATTTATTTTCCACTTACTCCTCAGTCACATGCCTCGTAGAGGTAATAGGCCTGTGTCAGTGAGTTTCCATTAAAGTTAGGCATGAAGTGCTGAATTTGCTGTTCTGTTCAAGTTACTGGGAGTGGGTCTAAATCTTCCTTTTACTATTCCTAATCTGGGTCCCATGTGACTTGTACAATTGGATCTGGTGTTGTGCTGCATTTTGGATGTTTTTCCTCCCTTTGGCATAAGGGCTTACTGTGCCCTACAGTCAGGGTGACATTAGTTAAATCAAAGCTACTTTAAATCAAAGCAGCAAACTTGTAACCTGTTCTTAAAAAAAGTGTGTCCTTTCTACCTGTGGTTTCTCTGTGGTGTATTGTGGTTGTGCAGCTGACCTTTCTTCCAGAAGTATTTGGCAATCAGGATTGACTTTCTTCCTGCAGGTGCTCACTGCTGGCCAGAATCCATGTTGGAAGCTCTCTCCCTTACATGGTTTTAAGGAAAAATGTATTTTTATTTATGGTACAAATCGATACATTACAAACTGAGCATAAATGCAGACAGATACAGTGTTGTTCTTAGAAAAGAAAATGGAAGTTTCATATTCATCCAGTGACTAAGTTTGTATACATAGAGCCATATCCGAGCAAAACATCTGATATGCTAATTATGACTGAAAATACTACCACGCTGAATTTGAACAGAAACTAGAATATAAGTAAATGTACAACGCTGCATGCTAATTTTTTATTAAATTAAGTTTCTGGAAGTATTTTGGGTTCATCAGAGGGAAAATAACTTTATCAAAACCTTGTTGTCTTCTTTGGGACTCTTAAAAGACTTCTGGGCTACAATTAGTTTCATTACAAAGTAGCCATATAAACCAGGCCACACTCAGCTATCTCTCTTTTCAGTAGCTGCATAAAATGGGGGAGAAAACAAGAGTCCTTGTTTTGAAAGTGCTGAGATTTCTCCTTTGTTAATGGACCTCCAGTCCTCCCACTGAACACTGAGTGAATTGACAAAATGCTCCCTTTGTGCTGTCAGGGAGGCAGCTGTCAAAACTGCTGCTACTCCCTAAATAGATACTTGTTCCAAGTGTTTAGCCAAAAACTGCCATCACTTCAGAATTTTGAAAGATTTAATAGACTGTATTTTTTAATAAAACCAGGTGCTGAAGTTGTGGCCATGTTTCTAAGGCTCTAAACTTTACCAAGTATTTCATTTAGAAAATTATCAACCTATGTTGTTACTAGGAAATCTGTCTTTTGCTGTATTCTCTGAAGTGTGAAAGGTTCCCCCATTCTTTTCTAATGGCTAATTAGAATTTTTTTTTTTTAGATTCTTAACTCTATGGATCTTTTGAGGCTTTCCTCTCCCCAAAAAATCCTCTCCATTCCCCCTTGTTCAGTTTGTGTTAGGCAAGAGTTTGAGTTAGGCATGAGTTTTGAGGTCTGTGGGTGAAAGTGGGATGGAGATTTTTCTACCAGAGCTTTTAAGAATCTATTTCTGCTACAAATTGGCCAAGGCTGATGTTCCTCTGTGTAAGTCTCCATGGAAATACCTTAATTCAGAATTTTAAATCTCCATCTATTTTCCACTCTTTATGGCACAGGACTCCTCAATTAAATTGCTCAGGTGTAACACAACTTTTAAAAAAAAGCATATGTAGTGTTTAAGTTCTCTTGGTATCTTGAAAATAAGCTAACCTTCCCCTTTTTATGCTACACCAGCAGGATTCTTGCTAAACAAGATTCAAAATGCTTTCTCTTTTTAGTAATATCTTGTAGTAGTATATTGGAGTTATTTCTATAGTAATCACTTTTGTAGTAATTTCTTAGGATAGTAATTTTGGTAATTGTATGTAACAATGGGCCTCTTCCTCACTTTCTCTGTTCTTTAGGAAGAAAAAAGTGGCCAAAAAGCTTCAGAGGCAAAGGAGGTGAAGCTGTATGGTCAGATTCCTCCTGTAGAGAAAATGGATGGATCTCTCTCTGCTCTTGTTAACTGCGAGTAAGTTCAACTAAAAACAAATTGGAAGCAAAATATTCTCTTTGTTTCTTCTTTTTTTTCAGTTTTTTTGCTCTCTACTGTGTAATTATGTGTTTGCTATATTTAAATGTGGCTTTCAAAGCAGCAGCTTTCTCTGTTCTCATCTGAACTCTTTCCAAATACAATTGCACTTTTTTTATTCAAAGATCCCTATGACTTAGAAGATGTTAGGGTAGATTCTGTATTAATATTTGTGCCTCAAAAAATTATATGTAATTACAGCTCTGTGTTTGGAGTCTGTCAGCTAACTGGCACGTTTACGATCCACTCCAAAATTTATGAAAAAAAAAAAAGAGGGCATTTAATCAGGACTTTCAAAAAGAGGTTAGAGCCGTTTCAGAGATAAATATCTATGCATTTGATAAGGCTAAACATCAAAGGATAATCCAGAATGTCATGTAAGTACCTCTTTGTACTTACCCAGAAGCTAAATGAAGTTGAGGAAGTCTTGAGGATATTTTGAGTCTGTTTGCATATACAGTCAGTTAACCATCTAATGAGAGAAGAACAGACAATTATTTCTAATGCAGTGATGTTTAGATGTGGAATTCTTCCAATATAGTGATCCCATATGTACTGTTAATTGATTATTCTTGCTTTTGAAGGAAACTGTCACTGTCTACGAACTGCATTGACAGAATCGCCAACTTGAACAACCTAAGTAAGTGACAAGCCAGGTATCCATTAGGTTCATCTTCTAGTTGCTTGGTTAGGATATATACCATCGCTTGTTATATGTGTTCAGCTTTATCTATACCTATTCTTATCCCTTTTTATTCCTTCCTCTTAGAACAAGTGACCTTTAGAATTATTACTGAATTTAGAATTATTTAGAATTATCACTTTAGAATTATTACTGGAGAGTGCATGCTTAGCAGTGCAAGTTTAACAGAAAAACAAACACAAAATTGCCTTCAGTAAGCACTTCAGTACCCTCCAGTGGGCCTCGCTGTGATACTGAGCACCTCATCAGTTCTAGAGTGATGCAATGACTGTTTTCCACACTCATGATGGAGATAGTCTGCAGTTCAACAGCTCTGCAAATGCGTTACTGCTTGGAGTGAGGTTGGAGTGTTGTAGACCTGGATGGAAAAACGTCGTTCCACTTGGCAGAGGATTGGGTACGCCTGGTTTAACTTTGTTCATGCTCTATAAATGGATGTGCCACTTGTGTAGAATTAGAACTTTTCTTTCTTGGACAGCTGTCTATGAAACTCAGTGGGATACTGACTTTGGGACAGGGGTCTTAATGGTCTATCCTTGAGACTTTGACTCTGTGGCATAAGGCTGGCAAAGACCTGCAGATTTTGGGGTGGAGCTTCCAGTTTTTTCTGTTGCCATTAAAATGCCAGCCAGAGAGACAAGGAACCTGGAATCTCGTCCTCTCCAAGTACACACCAATAGGTCTGTCAAAGAGCTTGATGAACTTGATTCTTTTCACAATATTCTCAGATTTCAAAAAATTTGCAAATACTAATCACAGAAGAAATATTCCAGTAATCTTTACAAGTAACTGTACTGTAACACTTCAATTTGAGTAACTCTATAATGAGAGAAAATAATTAGGCAGTTATACATAAAAGTGAAACCAATGGAATATAGTGCAATAAAATATTAAAAGCCTTTAAAGCATCTTAAATATTTGTATTTACAACATGTAGATTCAAGGCATCCAGTCTGTACCGAATACTTGATCCTAAAGCCTACAGGGTCTGTCTCTTAAAGGTACAGCAAATGAAAAACTCACTGTTGGCTTCTGTGAAAGACAGAGAAAGCAGTATTTACAGCTGTGATAAACAGAGGACTAATTATAACATACTTGCTTTTGCTTATTCCAGGCAGGAAGCTGAGAAATCTTTTTAAGCATTTACACTGTTTTCAGACTGAAAACGTTATAATAATATATATCTGATATTGTAGTTATGTCAAGTAGATAATCCTATGTAAAGAATCACACCCCTGTGCCTGTACACCAGGAAGATGTTTTAGATATTTTAGATGACAGCAACAAGTTTTAGTTTTGTGTTTTAGAGAGCGTAAATGTGCCGTGAGGGAGATCTTCCTTCCTTCTTGGCTGGAATTTGCACTGGTCTTGCCATTAATTACCGTGTTTTCAATCATTCATACAAGAACAAAACAAGATCGTTAAGTATTTAGTTCTTAACGCAGTTAAGAACTGTTAAAACATTTGTGAAAGGTATACATCCAGAGGTAATGCAGCTACAAGCTGCAACTCAGTTTGCTTGTTTACAGCTACAAGAAAGTTTGTGGGAAAAATGTGTGGCTTTGAGCTTATTATACTAAACCCCAGCATGAACAGCTCACTTGGAAAGGAGTCTTGTCTATCTGCTACACTAAGCTGGAATGTCTCTCATCAGACATCTGCAAGGCATTTTTATATGCTGCCTCTATTACAGAAACCAAATCTGCTGCCTTAAAATAAGATCAGAACTACTTTTGCTGGGAGAGGAAGGGGTATGAGTTGTGTAAGATCAAAACAAGCAAGTCAGCACTTAAGAGTTCAGGTGCAAAGTGAAATAATAATTTTTATTCACTGTTTATCAGGATTGAATTTCAGCATTTCAGCTAGGTAACCTAACACCTGAGCAGCTTTTTATTCACAAGTGTATTCCTGAGCTGTCCCCTGCATCCATTTCTGCTGATCTGTGTGGGTCAGGAAGTTTTATTTCTATTAGGTCATTCTTTCTTAAGACAGCCTGTTCAGAATGCAGTTTGGAAGTAGAATATAGCATTTTACCTGACTTTCACCATCTTCTTATTAAAAAAAACCCTGTTTATTAGCAAGAGGTTTTTTTGTCTGTTGCAGAAAATTTGAGAATTCTGTCCTTGGGGAGAAATAACATAAAGAACTTGAATGGATTGGTATGTGCTTCTTACTATCAGTTCTTCACTTGCAAAATGGAATGCTGTCTAGAATGTGGGGTAATTCCTCTATGTTCATGCAAGTCTTTGCTGAATTTAATAAAGTTAATTTGATAAAAGGTTATTGCTTAACCTTTTATTCTCTACTTTCGCTCTTACCATTGCTTCTGAATTTTCAGATCATCTTTCATTTCTTTTTTTGTTTCAATTTTCTGCATGTTTGGAAATTCTGCTACACTAATTTACTACTCAGAAGAATTTTAGAGAGATTTTATTGTCTTTGATAAAGATGAACAGAACTTCTATTTGAAACCTGCTGCCCATCTGTAAAGCCATTTAAATTCCACTGGCTTTACATGAATGTAATTCCTACAGACTTTTTGCATGTGGAGTGTTCTACTGGAGATACTTAGGCTATTCATCTTTACTAAAATATTTGCAGTCCTAGGAACACACACTTCCTGAGAGTTTGTGGCTTTTGTTTTTATGTTGACTGGCACCTGGAGCCATATGGTTTTAGAGGAGAAGCTGGCGGTAGGTCTGAGTCTACCAAGTAGGCAAAAATCTTTTGAGGAAAAAATTGGAGCTATGTTGTTACATTTGAATTCAGGGCAAAAGAACTTTTTTTTTTCAATCAAGGCTTTTTTTAATGAACAGATAAATTATTTTCTTTCTCAAGAGATACTTTTTTTCTTCTGCAGAATGTTTCTCCTCAAAGCTATTCCCACCTTCAGAGATATCATATCTCTTAAGTGTGAAATGCAGAGCTAGTGTGTAATGACTGCTGTAAAAACTCCTCTCTTTTGAGAGAATTATGAAAGCAATTTCTGGCCGGCAGGTACAGACATACATGCATCTGAATGAATAATTCTCTCATACTGTGTAGCCTCCCTTCTAAAGCAGCTGTTGAATTGTATTCACTTCATGTATGTTTGCAGCGCACAAGCAGCAAAATTTGCCTCCTATGCCTTAAGAAAAACTACTCCAGCTAGCTATTTCTTGGTTTATTCTAATATTGCAATTTCTGTCCTCCTTACATATATTTGCATATATAATTTTGCTTTTAATTGCCATGAGCATTTGTCATGCCTAATTAGGGACCTGCTTAAAATGAAACGAGGACCAATATGCCTTAGTATTTTCTTGCGAGAGGTGAAGAAAGAATCTGAAGAGTAAGGAAGATGTACTTCTGCTTACCTGAATGGTCCTGTCGTTTTTTAGGAGGCAGTTGCTGATACTTTAGAGGAGCTGTGGATCTCATACAACTTAATTGAGAAACTGAGGGGTATCCGTGTAATGAAGAAGCTGAAGGTTCTTTATATGTCAAATAATTTGGTGAAAGACTGGGGTAAGCCACATATCTCTACTCTGTAATTTCTCCTGTAGTACAGTGAATGATTTAAGTCACCAAGTAAAAATAGTGCTGTATCTTAGAGTTTTGAGTCAAATTAACAAACCTGCAGACATGGGCAGAATCCTTAAATATCCACTCATGCAAGGCAGTAAAAATAGTTAAGAGTGTTGAATTTAACGTACAATTTCAATGAAGTTCATGCTTTGAATCATCTTTCTTGGACTTCTTTTAAAATGCATACCTGTTCTCTAACCTGATACCAGTTAGAACCCAAGAAATCCCTCTCCTTTTGTATCCCATGCTCTTTGTGTTTGCACTGAGTTTGAAAGGAATGTGTGGTGCAGATGTACTTTCCATGTTCCACAATCTGGTTGCCGTTTTCACCTTTGTGGTTGCAGCAGAGTTTGTGAGGCTGGCAGAGGTGCCATTACTAGAGGATCTGGTGTTTGTAGGCAATCCACTACAAGAGAAATATGCCTCTGACCAGAACAGTTGGATTGAAGAAGCAACCAAACGAGTCCCCAAGCTGAAAAAGCTGGATGGTGAGTTTGGGACATGAGGCAATTGGTGGGAGTTAACAGCCTAATACAAGGGCCACCACAGGGAAGTTAATCATACCCTTGGAGATTTGTCTGTATGCCCGTGAAATTAATATTCCTCCCTCTTCTCTTTGGAGTTATTCAGAAGTAGTTACTCAGATCCTGGCTGCAGGATCTTCTGAGGGTGTTTGATGGATTTTGGAGTGTTAAATCCAAGTGGTCTTGTAGCTTACAGATGGACATTTCTCTGTAGTTACCCAAGTAGTTTTAGTATATAACTAATAGGGAAGTGAAAGATTTTGCATCAAGTAAGTTAACAAGGCTTTCATCTGCCAAATTGAATTGCAGGTTTCCCAGAAAATATGACTTACAGTTTTTCCAATAAAAGAGATGACATGAGAGAAAGAATAGACAAGGATACGCTGTTTTGTTTTTGATGCAAGGGCAAGTTTTCAGAACTTCATGCAAGTTTGGTAAATGTCTGAATATCCATCACACTGATCTCTTCTCTGTGGTGACTAGTGGCAGGACCTGAGGGAATGGACTGAAGTTGTATCATGGGAGGTTTAGGTTGAATGTTAGAAAAAGGTTGTTTACCCAGAGGGTGGCTGAGCACTGGAACATGTTCCCCACGGAAGTGGTCACAGCACCAAGACTGACAGAGTTCAAGAAGTGTTTGGACAATACTCTGGAGCACATGGTGTGACTCTTGGAGATGGTCTTGTGCAGGGCCAGGAGTTGGACTTGATGATCTTTGTGGGGTCCTCCCAGCTTGGCATATTCTGAGATTCTGTAATTTGTGAGCTGCCCTCTCCTATTTAAGACACTGACATGAAAAGAGGTTAAACCATATCCTGATTAGTGACTAAAAATTAGATAATTTTCAAATCTATTTTTAAATATGTTCATTTCTGTTAATGGAGATCCTAGCTATTCACTATTATCCCCCATTTACTGAAGCAATGACCAGGAGAGCAGGACTGGTAACACTAACAGAGTTAGAATACCAGCAGGGAAGGCAAGAGCGTAGGGATCAACACCTTAGTTATGGGGTGCAGTAGATGGGAAATCTATTACTAGGTTCTGTCTAAAACCAGATCAACTGCAGTAAAAAGAATTATGAGGAAGCGGAAGCCTGATGAGAGAATTGCACTGCTAGGAAGGATGGCCTGCAGTAATGCTGTTGTAGGAGGAAGCATTTTGACAGTGAAACAAAAAATTAAACAGGGCACATAGTTTTACAGGCAAAAAGTAACCTTGGTAGTACAAGGTTTGGCTTACTAACCATACTAAAACCTGGTTATCCATGTTGTGGAAACAGCAGCACAAAGTAGGGCCTCCACAAGAGCAGGGTGATGTGCTGGCTGGTTGTTAGCATGAACTGATTTGGTGCATCTCTCAAAGATCACATGAGGTTGATCTTTGCAGATCCTGCGTTAGTACCTTTTTATTCCCTGTTACCCAGGAAAAATATCCAACAAAAGAGCTCATCAGTTGAAGGCTGTTCTACCTAAGACAAGTTCAGGGTATGCAGAAGTTCATGTCTGTTAGCAACAGGCAGGAAATACAACTGTTGACTCTTTCCACCAGGCCAGATGAGCTTTAGGGTAGATCAGTATTAACTATGTCTTTCTCTAAATAATCTGTTTGTAAATCTGCAGATTTTTTTCTCTCTTTTTTTTCCTCTTAGGTACCCTAGTTGTTAAAGAAGAAGAGGAAGAAGGAGCAGAAGAAGGAAACTGATGACACTTTCTTGTTGGGTATTTAATTATTTAAGTAACTCTGGATAGCTTGGCACATAGAACTTTTGTATCAAATATTTGAAGAAAATCTTTGGGCAGTTTTTAAAAGACCAGCTTGTCTCCACAGTCTCTCACCCAAAGAATTAGATACCAAAAATTGGTCACACTGATTTTGTCAAGCTTATGACACCTGTAGAGAGTAGTGGAGCTGAGTTTACCTGCTGTTTGGCTAGCAAGAGATCTTTACCTAAACTCTTACGAAGCTATTTTTACTTCCTGATTGGTGGTGCTTGTTGTTCATTCTTGGCTTATGAGAACCATTTTACCTTGTTAGGTGCAGCTGGCCAACATTTAATTAGAAACACTGAGACCAAAAAACAATGTTGTGGTTCAGAGACACCTTACAAGCTTTGTTGTATTTAATTTTGTCATGTGGCTCCCTCAATATTTTTAGTATGCAATTTGCCTTTTTGTTCCTTGAACTGTTACCCCAAACAGGCCCAGTAGCTGTGGATAAACGCACAAAAGAGATACTGATCTGATGATCATTTGTTCCTGGCCTTAAGTTTTGAAATGGGCTTCTCACATTGGAACTCAACTGCATTGCTTAGGAGGCCGTGTATAACTTATATATTTATTTATTTTTAAAAGGCAGTGGGAATTCTTTGCATGATTTCAGTGAGACTAGAATATATGTTAGCTTTTTTTTGTTTGTTTTGTCTCTTACTAAGAAATTACTTTAGATGGGAATATGTGGCCTATTAGCCTACAGCTGGTTCCTTGTTTTGGATTGGGTCACTGGTGGACATAATCCTTCTCAGCTCTGGAATCTTCCTATAGCTAAGTAGGCTGACACTAATAGAGAAACAGAAGACCTGGGCTTGAGGACAGAAAGTTTTGGTCTTGGGGATACTAATTTTTTATGAAAGCACAGGGTGTAAGAAGTGAGAGAAAGTGTACGTAGTTAGTGTGGAAGGTGAGGTGAAATGAGATGAGACGGAAAGTGGGCATTGAGAAAAAAACGTATTGAAGAGGTACTATATGTGTTATATTGCAGGGTAACCAGTTCTAGTAAAGTCGCCTTATGTGACTATTTCTTGTGAAAAGTATTAAAAAAGACATAATTTTAATTCTTCTCTTTGAAGAATAAATCAAGTCACCTGGGTAGATTTTTATGCAGCTCCTTTTTGTTTTTTAACAAGCGTTTCCTCTAATTTGTGGTACCATCTTTGCTTAAATTCAAGTGGCGACAAGTGTACCCACTGGTTGCAACCCTCACATAGAAGGGATGGAGGCAGAACACCACTCTTGTTTTGTTTGTGAAGGTGTGGCAGGAGTTGAAATCTTGGAAGTCATAGTCAGAGATAAAAAGGTATGGAATTGGCCCAGGCGACAGTGGTACTGATCTCCAGCTCCAGGTATAGAAGATAGTATCTCTAAGTGAACACTGTGAAGTAGATGATTACAAGACAATCACAGTTTAGTTCCAATATATTGCTACTTAATCTGTGACTGTTAGAGGAATTTTAAAGCATTCCAATTTAAATTGGCAATTGCTGATAAGGTCAGAGTTTGATTTAGATCTGTTACTAAAAAGGTCAAGAGCACAATGACAAAAACTGTGGACATTATTCACTCAGCACAAACTATTTCTAGGCAGCTGTTCTCTTGACCAGAAACTAGTTTCTTAGTTAACTAGTTCACTGGATTTAGTTTACAGACAACTTCGTATGTTATTTATTTTAGAAGCATTCTCCTCACTTTATCATTAGTAAAGGCCAAGAAGCACCATGGGACAGTGTCTATATAGTCAACAGCAATTTAATATGGTTGTCTTTTGGAGCAAAGCCACTCAGTTCCCTTGCAGTGCACCATTCTTGGCAAAAAGGATGTCCTTGCTGTGACACATGGAGGCCTTACTGACTCCATCTGCTGGGGGGGCCCACAGGGATTGTCTGTGCCCTTGACTGTAATGAAAGTGTGGGTACTGTGACCCAGAGCTTGAGTGACACAAAACTTGCCTTCTGAATGCTCCCAACAATCAAATGCCAAACTCATCTCTGTCTTTGGAGGTACTTTCAGAATAGACCATCTGGTGTTCCTGCCCCAGCACTTGGTCACAAAGAAAAGTGGTTGAACCTCTGTACCTGGTCTCTCCTGGCACAACATCTGGTGCTATGTCTGGGTTGTCTCCTCACATGAAATGTGACAGGAGAGAAAGGGAGCAACAAGCATGGTCCAATGCCAGTTAATCCTGCTGGTTGATTTTTTAATATCTAAATGTGATCTGTCTGTACATTTGTAAAGGCCATGTTAGATACAGCAGTTACTCTACACTTCAGCTATTTTGGGACATTCTGAGAGCAGCATAGAAACTTGGTGTTCTGACTACATGGTGACAATTGAAATGAAACACAGTTCTACTGGAAAGCCGTGATGGGTAAGAGCAGTTCCTGGCTGTTGTAAGCAACTTGTGGGACACAATCCAAGAACTATTGTAGATGGTGGTAGAGCTGGATGTATTGTGTGGCCCTCTGTAACTGGCTCTTTCCACAGATTTAATAGCACAAATTCTCTAGCTTTTTTTTTTTTTTTTTTGGGGGGGGTGGGGGGAAGGGGGCTGCATTATTAACACCACCAAAAAAGAAATCATTATTGAAGGAATGGTGCATCCAGTCAACACAATTGTCAGCAAAAGTCAGCAGCATGAGACACAAGATTTCCCTCACTTTTATCCTTCATGCTCTTATAGATTAGCATATAATTTAAAACCCCTCTCATAAAAAGTGCCCGTCTTAGTGAAACAATACAGTAAGAAAATAATAAACTGTGTCTCTTTTGTCAGGAGATGCTTCATCCCAAAGCTGGGTATAAGCTCCAGCTTAACCTTGTTTTTTGCCTAGTGAATAATGATCACTCTCAAGAAAAGAATCACCCCCTCCCCCTCAAGTGAAGTTTTCCTAAATTTTTAAATTTGCACTTTAAAATTATGCACTGGATGTGGTAGAAGACATACAGAGGTGGTAGAATTAGAACAGGTGATTTGCACATTGCTGGTGCTACATGTCACATACAAGCTGACAGCAACACTCTGAGTGAGATGCTGGAAGGCCTAGCTTTCCCTGGTACACTTTGCTCTTCCCTATCACACCACATCCAATGAAGCAGTTAGCACATTATTATTCATGGATGAAAAAAGCACCCATGTAAAATGTGCAAGCCATGTGGAATGCCTCTTTTCCCAGTGAAATTACAGAGAAGTAGCATCCACTTTATTCCTTAAAGAGATATACTAAATTAGTAGTAGGAAATAGCTGGGTTTTTTCTTGCTTGTCAGCCCACTGACCTATCTTCAAAGAGCTGATGTATGCAGTGATTATTGAAACTGCTGGAAAAGTAAGGGAGGAGATCTAAGAATCAGCAGATGACTCAGGTTACACTAAAAGTAGGCTCATCTAGAAAAGTCTTCAAGCAAGAGAGCACTTTTAATATCCCCTTTGGCTATCTTTTGTATACATAATTTTGTAGCATGAAAAGCTGTTAAATTTGCTGTGTTTAAATTATTTAGGCCTATGTTTATAAATGTTATTCTGTGCAACTTGTTTAAAAATAATATAACCTTATTTTATACAAACGTCTTTGGCTGTTGTGTAATGAAATAATTCAGCTTGTGGAGTGTTCAGAAATTGAATTTTGTTCTCATTAAACTTTCCTAGTTGCTCAGGGAGCAATGTATTTATAGTATGATAGCATGTAAATGCTGTTCCTTATTGCCTCGCTCTTTTAGAATAGAAAATAACTTAAGACTTTAAAAATACTGATATTTTGTGACTGTTGTCATCTGATACATAAATATTTTTCAATCTTTTAAGATGTTGTCAGAATTTGTTCTTAGGTCCCAAGAGAAAATACTGCTATATGGGGAAAAATTATCCAAGGAAGTTAAAGAGATGGCTAATCTTTCTTCATTACCACATTACTAACTCACTTTGAATTTAAATTCCATTAACAGCAATATATACTATCAGTTCCATTAAACCTAGATAAGGGGAGGCTGATCCATAAGCTTCTCTAATAGACACTTTAGCCTTCAGTAGACTGTGTCACTGAAATTTAATTTCAAAACTCTGATATAGACAAAATACTTTCTACACCCCAGCCCAGTGTAGTTGTCTCAATAATGACAAAAGCAGCATCTTACAGTGATGGTTGTAATGTTATTTAAAAAACATATAGGGAGTTACTACAGAATTCTTCACAATACCACTAATTCAAAGCTTACCAATCACTAAAGTGCTTCATAAGGGTCTCTTTCAGTAATCAAAGGAAGTAACTTTCAACTTGAGCTTAGATCCACCAGTTAAAAATGATGGAAACTAAAATGCCCAAAACTTGTGACTTTTTTGATTGTCCAAAGTTTGTTTACACGTATTCACAATTTTAGTAGAAAGTATTAGATTTCAGCACATTTTCCAGCTGGCTTTGACAGGGAGGCAAACACATAATTTAAAGCCTTGAAGTCATGATCTGTTATCTCAAGTGAAGGCATCAGTGTTCCTTGACTCTTCTGCACACCAAGAAAAAATACTACTTACTTCTCCAAACGCTGTTGCTGATCAATAGCCACAGGCACAGGACTAAACTAAATCAAGGATTTCTACACTGGCCTGAAAAAATGAGTGTTTTCATGTTTTGGGTTGAGTCCTTCTCCTGCCAGGTTTGCCAAGAATATTGAAATTAAAACATCGGCATAACTTAAATAAGCCAAAAATAGCAGCCAAAAATAAAGCAGGTGTGCTGCCTGAGATCCTCACTGCAGTCTCGCAGGAGGCTGGTCAGGCACTGATTCATATTTTTGCCATCTGCTTTGTGCAGTGAAACATTTGCACCGCTTAAAGATATCATGCCCATGGGTGTGAGAAACACCTATGTAGCCTAATAAACTAAGACCAGTTAAGTACCAAAACAGAAGGAAGATGTTTTGCGGCTGGATGGAAGCATATGAATATTTAAAATCCACAGCAAGAGATCCAGCTACTGCCAGAGGAAATAGAAGTGCATGCTGTTCAACAAAACAGGTTTAAAAACTCCCTTAGATTAAGGTGTTGGACAACAGCCTCTAAGATGTTATTTGCTAAAACTTTTTTTAAACTCTACCATTTAAAAATATGACCTAGTGTAATTTACAACTGAAACCACCCAGGAATTCTCATGTGCTGCAGGCCTCTCAGGTACTAAGTTACTCTGTGATGCCTTTGCTCTGCCCCACTGTCTTTGTGGTTGTTTTTTGTGTTGCATCAGAATTCCACTGGCCTTACAGCACAGTGGACCCAGAATTTCTAGCACATTATCAAGATTGTTTCCTGCTCTGCTCAGTGTTGAGTGGGACACACAATGCAATGGTGTTGCATCTGCCAGTTATTTTCTTGGATCAAAGACACAAACCACATTGCAGGCAGGTGTCTCAGGGACAGGTTTACACTAAGAAACAGCCTCAGGGGCTGCTATGGAAAACACAGGTGAGTACAATGAGATAGCAGCCTGACTAGAAGGACTTGTAACAGCTTCCTCTGCACCACAGCCAGCCTGCACACACAGACACTCTCTCACATCATCAAAAAACTCAGCTATGAAACTATTTTTTAAACCTCTTTTAATAAAAGGTATTTTAGATATATATAGGATATTAAGTAAATAAGTTACATAGTACATTACAATCACATCAGCAAGATTTCCTTTAGTGTATTAATATTTTATAAAAAAGCACACAAAAAATAAATTCAGTCCAGTCTATCACAACTGTACAGCAACAGGTAAATATATTTATATATGTACATTTTAAACACATAACAGTCTTTTAAAAGGTGCCCTAGGCAGCAGACACAGAAAAGGAAGTGTCTGCTCACTTGTTAAAATAAAAGTAATATACTTTATTATAAAGCATTTATACAGTAATTACAAAGGCTGACTGCTCCTGTACAGTACACCAAAGCTTTGACTACAAATTTAAAAACAGAACATAAAAAGAATGAACACAAAAAAGTTCATATCAAATCTGAACTACAAGGGGAAAAATACATGTGTTGAAGCTGCAGGAAACTTTTTTAAAATACACAATTATATTTCTATAAAAATATACGTTGTCTTCTAATCTGGAGAAGTTTTTTCAGTCTCAGTTGTCAGTAGAATCTTAGTCTTGGAAAGAAAGATCCTTAGACAGATGGGGATTCAAAGTTTGTGTCTTTCTAACATAAGACACGGGAGAGAAGGAGGGCAAGTAAAGCAGCTGAACCCAAGTGACGAACTTACATAGAAACTCACCCCCACAGAAATCAATGATTTGCAGACTCTGCATCTCTGTCTCTCTAAAGCTTTATAAACTTCCAGACATACATCAGAAGATAAAGCAGGGAGAAAGTCTGTGTGGGAGAATGTAGGTTAAAATAAGTTTTCTGGCAGAGTTAAGCACTGGACTAAGTGCCATTGTATGGAAGCAGACAAGATTCCTATGGCTAGTCCTCCCTATTCTTATTTCTTTAAAATAACATAGATAGCTATAGGAACTTCCTAGTCCACTGCCTGAAAGAGAATTAAGAATTGTGTAACTGCTAAGAGTGGTTTAGGAAACACTTTATTTGAATGTTGATTTTAATCTAAGCTTGTTGCAATGATAAAAATTACCAAAAGCCTCAGTTTGATACATCAGAGAATATTTTTAGCTAATTTGGACGTTGCCTAGAATGGGATTAACAGATGAGTTACCTTTAAGCTTTTGAATTTCTATCTTTTCCCTGCCTTTAAGCAGCAACATTCCTACCTGTTCCTAGCCAGCAAAATGCCACAGTCCTGCATGGCTGAGTGAGAGTCTGTAGGCCTTCAATTTACAGAGCCCAGCTCTCTTGGATGCCATTATCGGTATCAAAAAATGGAAAAACATCAAATAAATAAAAATGCAGAGTGCTTCTTGCAGCAAGACTGCAAAACACCTGCAGCTGTATCAGATATGCATCACAAGTGCATGCATCTATTTAGTAATTACATACAGACAGAGTCTTAAAACAGATGCTATCCCATGCAGATCATAGACCTGACAGACTGAATTTATCTGTAAAGGGCAGACAGAAGCACAGGCATTAGTACGTGATCAGGGCAAAAGGTGACCTGTCGCTGCATCTCCGCGACGCCCCGTGCCAGTACCGGGACTCAAATAGGTAATGGTTTTGAAATAGTCACCTGAAGCCTGACCTCACACTGTAAAAGGCAACTCTATTAGTACACATTTACAGAATTGCAGTCTATAAACCTTGTATTTGTTCCCATAAAAAGAGCTAAAGCAAAGGAACACCTTGTTCAAACTTAATGACTGAGCTTTTACTGCCCATTCTCTGAATCAGCAGCAAGCCCTTACACCAAATGGGGATCAATCAACAGGCCTTTCAACGATGGAAAATAATGACCATTGAGTTTTAAAACAGATATATGAACAGAACATAGACAAGAATTTTGTTTGTTTGGAGTGGGTTTTTTTAAACTATAGCTGTAACAACACAGCCTTAAATTAACACTTTGCTGCAGTAAAGAGCTACTCAAGTTATTTTTCCCCCACTAAGAGTAGGAACATGACTCACTCCAGATTAGACAAGTTCACTTCAAATGCTTTGTCCATAAAAATTGTGTTTATTTGATTGGGTTTTGGTTTGAATTTTTTTTAAATAATTCTCTGCCAACTTGGGCTTGTAGGGAACATCTAATTGAAATGTAAGATCAACTCCAAACTCCTACCATTAAGCAAGTGGGCAGCAGGTTTGGTTTTGCTTGTTTGTTTTTCAGGATGATACTTGAAGAAATATCTTTCCTTATTACCATGACAAAAAAGAAGTCTTCTGATGACTACTAGCAATTTGTAAATATGTTCAGAAACATTCCAACTTGCTTGGAACATTTACCTGATTGTGGTCAGCCATGCTAACCCCCAGCTGTTAAAGAGGTTATCCTCAGAAAGGCCCTTTTCTGATTTTTCACTCTGTCCAGTTTTCCTGTTCTCTTCTAGTTATACTGCAGCAGGGTGGGAGAGAAACAACCAGTACTGGAATCAGTGCATAATATACACAGTGGTTTTGTGCAATGTTTTTTGTCCAATTTTTTCTTATCAGCACCTCAATGGCTTGTCCTTGATGAGAAGAAAAATTGTATCAGTTTCCTTAAATAGGGAAAATCAGTGAAAGATCTGGTCTTTGGAAGACTATAATAATGCTTGCATTCATGCATCATCATATCTGGAAGAATTGGTACTTAATGCAATCCCATGATTTGCTTCCTAAATCGTTATTCTTCAAATGTTTCAACTGATCATTTTATCTGATCAGTTGTCATTCTAATTTGCTATGCCTTAGCTAACACTACTTCAAGCTTGAAAGCTCCTAAGAGCCATGACTAAATGTTTGCTCATTATCACTCAGGCATACTTCCAGACACACACACAAAAAATTAGTAAATGCAGGTGATGTACAGGGAAGAGTAAGAAGCAGGGTCATACTCAGATTTTCTGCCCACAAGGAGACCAGTACATTTCAGCACAAAACTCTCTGTAGAGAACAGAGAACACACCTAAGTTCTTTTAGCTTAGCATCCTATTTTCCAGCTGGAAGTATACTTGCTAGTCCATCCCGTTAGTTGCTTTTTCCTAGGCATCTGCTTCTGGTCACCATTAGAAACAAGACCTGAAACTAGATAGGGCTTTGGTTTGTCCCAGTATGAAGAGCTTCTGGTTTTCCCTAAGAGATTACATACCAACTGACTTTGTACTGCTTTAGCAAGTACAGTAAAAGCATTTTCCTAAGACACTTTGATTACTTTTAGTTCTCAAGTTTCATCATATCTCTGCAACATAAAAAAAATAATAATTCTTTTGCCATGTTTCTCAATGGGTGTGAATTCCACCTCCATTTCTCTGCCACGTGTTTCTAGACCTCCTGCAGCTCAGGTATTCCAGGCAAATTCATCTCTTACAACGGGATTATTCTATCTGCATTACTTTAAATCCTATTTTATATACTCACAAGCCCTGCTTGTTTCTGACCTGTTGCCCTGGAGTTCTCAAGATCTGGCAACTTCCCAGACACATACTTCAGAAGTTTGTTTAATTACATCATTGTTTTTACTGGAATTAATTCCAGAACTATCAGTGAACCATGAGGTCCAGCTGCTTCACCTACTCTGTCCTGGCACAGTGTGCTAAAGGTTCTGTTCCCTCCAAGGGCCCTAGGATCATGGCAGACAAGCATTTTCTCCAATTTATGAAAGAAAAAGAGATAACAATCAACACTGAAACTCTTAATAGGAAGACTCATTTGCTTAAGCTTCTTTTTAAAGATAAGCAGCTTTTAGTTCTTTGCAGTTTTTGAATAGTTTTACAGTTCGTGATGTTCCATCTGCTTCCACAGCCCAGTTAGTCAACAAAGACCTATGCATGTAGGAACATGGAAGAGACATCCAAATGTTGAAAGGAAACGGAATTTTGACAGGAATGAAAAATACAATCTTAGCATAAAATTGAACACTAAAAGGCAAAAGTGTTAACACTGCAAAGAGTGCAGTCCTTAATGTACTCCTACTGATTTTGTAAGAGTAGTATTTGTTTCTAGTATTAAGAAAAAGGATTCTATGCAAAGGCATAGATACATCAAAGCAAACATGGTACAATACATAGCGTCCCAACAAAGGAGGGAAGCCATCAGGGTTGCATAAAACCATGGGGCAGGAAGACTGCCAGACAGCATGCTGCAGTTAGAACCACTTTCCATAGTTAACTGGGAATTTATCTAGCAGCTTGAATGGTCAAGATTTAAAACCAGAATCTGCCAGTCAGGCACAGTCTGTAGTTCACATGCAACAGTGTCTCCTGGATCCCTGCTCGGGAAGGCAGGAGCGATGGGCTCCTTCACTACTGTCAGTACGACACAGTGCCAGCACCAGGAAGCTGGGGATCAGTGCTGCTCCAAAGGACTGGCTGGAGGGAGGGAGCTGAGCAGTGGGCTACGGGCTGGGACCAACCGGCCATGAAGCACAAGGAAGTGATCTGATTCTCTGCATCCTCACAAAATAATGATAAAGGTGGGCTAAAAGATGTACACAACAATCCTGTGAAAATGTAACATCTGTCACCTGGACCACTTCTTCTTAACTTCCTTTCACCAGCAGCTTTTGGTGGCTAGCTTTTTGGGCTATTAGCTTGTGTCAGTTCTGAAGGAAGAGTCAGCCTTTCAACAAAGAGCATGGCTCGCAGCAGGACAACCCAGCAGGCAGTGCTGCCCAGCCACTGGTGTGGAAACAGAGACAAGGTTGTGTGTCCTGCAACTACATACTGTCTGACAGGAAGTATTTGGGAAACTAGGGCCACACCATAAAAGCTTTTTGTGATGGTATTTTCAAGGAGTAAATGAGGACTGACATAAGAGAGAAATGGATACTGAGAGTTAAAACACATTCACAGAGGCATCACTGATGGAGAGGAGGGTCCATTCCTCCCATCTCTGAGGTGCACAAGATCTGGGTTCATTTTCACTAGACAAACCTGTTCCCATTTATGCAAAGTCAAACCCCACATTTTTCATTTCAAATTGCACTTGCAAAGCCCAGACTGCTTTCCTTTAAGTTAATCAAAGACAGACTATTTTGTTTTCCAAGATGAGACAACCCGCAAGGCCTGTGGCTACTCCAATCCCACAGGGTATTTTTGTATCTATAGCTGCATTCTTAATGCCATAAAAGAAATGACCTCAGGCTTCCATTTGAAAAATAAAACTTTGTCTCAAAAGGAAGAGTGTCTAGTTCATTCCACTTTTCATTTTGGTTAAACAAGAGGTCAAAAGTGCACACTATTTTTCCACAAAACTTGTTGGCTGCCTGAATAACTGCTCAGAAATAAAGGCAGGAAACCGTAACAGGAAGGAGAACTTGCTGAGAAAGGAAACATCTAGAAATCACCAGTATCACAGTAACTGCATACACTTAGCTCAGAGTAGAGCTTCATTTTCTTGCTCTGGTCTGGAAACCTTTATATCCAAGAGTTCTGTTACCATGACTCCTGACAAGAACAAAAAGAAAGGTCTGACTGACCTGAGAGAACTTACTTCCACTGCAGGTGACACTGTTCTATTATGTACCTCTGATATCATTATAAATAGAATTCTTATTAGTCTTAAAAAAAAATAAAATCCAAGTTATCCACCATTCTGGCTTGGTCAGCACTGGCAAGGTGAAGTGGAACATGTAGCATGAGGAATTGGCAGTACTGAAACCAAGACCTGACGGTTCAGGTAAGACAAGTGCAAGCAAAAGAAGTGAGACCAGCAAGAGGGAGGTTGGGTCCAGCCTTGCTACTCCCTCCACTTCTGGTCTGCTGCTATATTTCTCCATCTTCATCCGAGCTCGCGCTGCTGCTCCCACTGCTGCTGCTGCTCCCGCTGTCGCTGCTCCCTTCCTGCCGGGCCTGGCTGCGGGCGGCCGCTGCTGCCGCCGCCTCCTTCTCCTGTTGCCTCAGTGCAGCCGCCTTCTTTTCCTGCTCCGCGTGGCTTTTCATGTGAGCACTGCGGCTCTTCACCTTGTAAAACACCCTGAGGAAGGCACACAGGAACGTTAGACTGGGCTCCCCTCTTACTTCTCCAGAAGTGCTTCTGTTGCTCCAGCCTCAAGTTGGCGAGCGCCAGCACCGGAGCTCACACTGGCACTGCAACAGAGCATCCACAGCAAACACCACTGCTGACTCGGCGTGCCAGCACGAGGTGGAATGCTAGCAGGAGATCCCTGAGCACCCTTAAACAACCAGCTTCACTTCTTAACGTGGCCATTTCCTCTTATTTCACATCCAGCTCTAAATTCAGAGGAGCAGTGCTGGTATCTGAATTGCACAGGTGCTGCTTAATGCAACAGGGGCCCTGGTTTTCAGGCATTCATTCCCCTGTGCTACAAAGACACAATAAGCATGGAGGCAAACAATGGCTCAATGCCCCTCCCGAGCCTTGTCCACACACAAACACTGAGCTTTTTCCTCCTGACTTTGCACTTCTATGATCTATTCCTCTGTATTTCACCATTAACTATTGGGATTTTTCACCAAATGCCACAAGGAAAGTTTAGACACCACTAAGAATCCTTGCCTGACTGTCCTTCCTCAGAGGCCAAGACCAAATCCTAACTGCCTGACCTTTCACAGCACTGCCTTTTCCAATGTCACATGCTCCCTGAGGGCACGGAGACAGGGTACCTTCAGGAAAGTCTCAGTCACAGCGGGAATCTGTCACAGCCCTGGTGAAGTAACTGGACAGATTGTATTTTCTTGCCATTCTCTAGTCTGGTATCTTTTTTAAATAAAGGGATAACCACCGGTATTACAAGACTCTCCTGTTTTAAAAGCAAGCAATTTATGTAGGAAACTGAATGACAATTATGATTCTGTTGATGACAAACCTATAAAAACTACTGGAACTGTGTGACGAAAGAGAAACATCTTTTATATCCACCAAACATAGGTGCAAATTTAACCAGATGAAATATGTACCTACTGGCCAAATACCTGCTGCCTTAAGAATGGTAATGTCTTATGTTTCTACACCACTCTTCCTAAGTCTATAACATGTCCTTAATATGTGATCTAGCAAATACATTGAGATTATTCCCAACAAGAATGCAACCCTTGCAGTGAGACAATACAGCAGCTGCTTGAAAGGACAGCTTAACACCAAATACTGCACACGGCTGAAATGCAGGTGGTTTCTTATTCCATTTGAGGAAAAACAGTCCATAACTTGCAAATATTAGAGGGGCAATAAGTAATTAAAATTATTGCCAATATCTCTATCCTAAAGACAAAGACAGAAAGCTCATTTGAGAAGAAGCTTCCACAGAAAATGCCCTACCGTGACTCTGTGTCTACTGCGGGAAGCAGAGTTGCTCTTACCTGCCACATTTTTTACATGGAAATGTGTTTTCTGTGTTTTGAGTTTTACTGGTAGCATCTGATTTTATCTTCTGTTTCCGCTTCTTCCTCTGCACTGGAGCAGTAATAGGCTTTCGAGGCTTCACCGTTGTCTCCCTTGGCTTCCTTCCAATTCTGCCTGCGGCAGTTGTCTCTTGACTCCGCATATTGCCATCACTGGCCTTTGGAGAGAGGGGAAGAGTTAAGGCAAACTGACACTCAAACCTACCATCAAAAGGAAGACGACAACTGAGCTCCCGTGCTTCATTTATTCCAGACCAAGGTTTTATTTAATGAGAAAGTCTTCAGGCTATTTTCAGGACATTTCTCACCATGGCCCCATGTGTGCACCAACCACAAAAAATTACATTGCATTTTCCTCCCTTATGGATCCCAGTTCTCCCATCACAGCACAGAGTCTGGTTGATAGCAACGCTCTTGAGCTACCTCAGCCCAATCTCTAGCTCCAGGAGAAGTTAGAGGTGGAAACTTTTTACATGTGAAACTGCCCACCTGCCATTTTCTAAACAACTTGCAGAGTGAAGATGGCATAGAAAGCACAGTATGAACAATGCAGCACTTACTATTATACCATCTTGTAGTGTCTGTTCATCTTTGAGAGCATCTGTGCTCCTCTTTCTGTTATCAAACCCTTCCTCTGCCTCCTCTTCTTCCTCCTCTTCCTCCTCCTCCACATGCCCCTGTTCTTCACTGAAGATGTCCCTCCTGAGAGGGAGAACACGTGCAAACCTATGGGAACTCTTCAACAGAAGACGAAGAAACTGTTAGTTTTGGTGTTTGTAAGTAAATGTCATTATGTGACACAGGACACAAGTTTGTGAGTTTGGGCTCCTCCTGTGGAAGAGCCAGATTGTTTCAGCTTTTGATTTAATCAGCAAATGGGACAACAAGCAAGATGTCAAACCACAGCTCAAAAGAGGTGAAAGAAATTTAGGAAATTACCTTGATGTCAACTTCAGCTTCATCTTTCATAGATCTCTCATTAGCAGCATCGATGTCCCCAAAAATTAAGGTCCCATTCCGACCAATTTTCACTTGTTTCTTGTATGTGTAGTAGAATTCCACACACTGAGCCACTGTTTTGGTTTTTATCTGGTATTTAAAAAACATCAAAGTCCAATGGATCACATGATTTTTAGAAGGCTTATAAATAATTACTAAGGCTGCCATAAATACACTTTATATTTTCTTTCCTCAGTAGACTCCTTTCCACCACAACTGCTATTAAAGCCTTCTTTTCCATGTCATCTTTCCCTGTATACCTCATTCCACAGCCTACCCCCTATTGCCACTGTTATTCAATTAGAACTACAAGGCCAATTTTCCAAAGAAAAGCTGGTCAATGTAAAGGTGACAGAACCTGGAGCTTTGTAAGCTCAATGCACCTCTTAGCCTCTGAAATGTTCCAGTTGAGCTGTCAGGCTTGAGAGCAGCCTTTCAGTTTTATGGGGGAGCTTTACTTTCCAGCAGCACTTCAGAGAAGACCAGACCAGAATACCAATCCAAAAATGGAGATGAAGGTTTGCAGCCCTTTCCCATTTTGGCCAAATGCATTTCATAGGCATACGGTGGTAGACAATTATCAGTACAGACCTGTGAACCACCTACATACTCTGTATCAGTGATTTTTCTGGAAGTTTTGGAATATATTCTTAGCTTCTGGGCTTTCCAACTTAAATGCCTTTGGGGAATTTATTCAGTAAATATATATCAGCTCCTGGTTTTGCACTCTCCTTCAGTGGTTTCCCCCTTGCTGACATGTCATACCACATCAAAATACGGGAGTGATCATTCTTACAATCATTGTCACAAGAAACTGGAAAGAGAGGTCCTAAAGAATGCATCATTCACACATTCTTTCCTAGTGGTTTCCAGCAGCGTCAAGGATGTGTTTCTACTTGGTTTTACAAGCAAGCCATTTAAGCCAGTGCTCTATAACTATGCCCTGCAAAGGAGTTATCTGCAGCATGGACTAATTGAAGTAATGCAGTAAGTACCAAGGTTAAGTAAACAACAGCAAAACAAACACTACTGTTCTAGCTTTCTAGCGAGATTTTATGATGTGCTGGATGGTAAAATTTCTCTGAAATCTTTGAGTCCAGGATTTAATGCTTAAAATGAGGTCTCAGAAAAATCAAGACTGAATTTCCTGTATTAAATGCTCAACAAACATGTAAGACTGTAATTGTGTAATTTTTTTTAAAAAGGTAACTTACAAGCTTTTGGACCAAGAAAAAGTCTTTCTTGTAGATTGCAATGCCTTTGTTAAATAGCTTTTTTTCAGCAACTTTCCATTTGTCTGATCCTGTAGGTAAAATAAAAAGTTTTAATGGAAGCCCCTGCTATTTCAAATGTTTACTCTTCTATGTACCTCTTCTTCACGTTCACTTTAAATAAGACTAATACACAGTCTCTCCTCACACCTACTCCAGCAAAACTGCAGACTGCTGTTAACCCCTGCCCTACTGCTCCACCTCAGCTCTCTCGTCACTTCCTTTGTGTTAGATCTAGTGCTCATCACCACTGGTTAACTTGGTTCAGCTTGCAAAAACCACTCAATTAGATGAACTAAGACGTTGCACAACCAAACAGCAACATGGTGGCACGTTGTGGTGGCATATTAATTATATTTTATAGAAGGGAAATGATGGGGCAGGAGAACAGGATCTTCTCTTTCAGCAGCAATCCACTGTACATAAAGATTTATCACATCTCAAATATTCCTTGCCCCTAATAATAAATACATTTTTGAACCCTTCCTTATAGATATTAATCAAGTAATATTTGCCAACCATTACAGTAAGAGTGTGTAATAATGAAGAAATATAATTTCTATGCTTTACCACCTTACATCAGGTCTTTCAGGTGGCCCGGGTCACTCTCAATCACTGAAGTTCAGTGTCACACAGCTGACTGTTTTCTAATTAGGTATCAGATGACAAAGGCAGTTTATGGCATCTGAATTTTGCAGAAAGACTGGCAGGAATCAATAGCTGGCTGAGGCTTCTCCAGCAAGTTTGAAAACTCTTCCCCTTAAAACCCCTGCTTAACTCCACTGTGGAAACTCATGCCAGACAGGCTGTGATTCTAAGGCTACTGTAGCCTTTCTTGTATGTACTAGCTATCTTTCTGCATTCCCTGTGGCTTACTGCAAGAGACTGCACTTCCTTTTCCCCATAAAGGAAAATCGGAACACATACATTTGCCAACACACACATGCACATGTTCAGAAGGATGCAGTGTTTCCTCTAAGTGTTAATTTGCACAGCCAAAATTTCTGGCAAGCCATCATTTGATTTATGGGAGAAGAGTGGTTTTTTAATCTTATTGTAATTTTACAGAGATCCTCAAGAAACCAGAAAAGCATAGAAGAACTCCTGTATGATAGGCAGGCAGCACAGAGCTTCTCTAGTTAACAAACCTGTGTAGTGATAATCTGCTAAAGGGTGGGTAGCGGGTCGCACTGGCCTCTTCAACAGCAATTTGGTCAGAGCCCCCTAGGATAAATACAAGAAAAATAATTAATGTTTGGGGTATTAAAAACAAGAGACGATTGTTAATCATCTCTTTTTTGTGATAAGCTAACTGAAAAAAAACACAGTACGGTTTAATACTTGGGACAACTTTAAAAATCACATTTTTGACTATCCACCCACTCTTGGGTACCACAGGTACGTTCTCAGCACCTCTTCACACCTATGACTTGACACAACCACCACAGTACTGGGAGAGAGCTAATTCCATAGACAGAAACCATGCAGCAGTTTCCTCTCATTAACTGAAGCCATGTATTACATACATCCAAAAACGCTGCCCTAATGATGCCTGCCTTACACATCCAAGTCATTGTGATCTAATCTCACTTAACAATATTTCAAAATACACCAGCAGTCATGTGACTGAAACATTCCACACACACACACAAAACCACCTCTCAAGCTGCTTTTTAGTTTGCATTTGAACTGGAAGTACTTTACAAGTTATTATGAAGGAGACAACAGTGTCATGCTTCCCCTGGCAGTTTAAACCACCTGTACAATGAGCTCCTGCTCCTCCCTAATGCCAGCATTTTGAATCTGCCAAAACAAAGAGCAGCGAAACATGCATTTTGTCTCAGCTTCAGTCCCACCCTCTTATTTCTCCTTCCAATATGGTAATCTTCCTGGGAAGACAACATTTAAGACTCATTTAGCAGTCTTGGCTCACTCGCCCTGGAAGACTGTCAGTGTGTCTGTTAAAAAGCCAAATACATCCAAGTTGAAAATGTAAAAGGTAGTAAGTGAACACGGCAGCACCCAGTTTAGGGACATCCATGGGACACTAAACAGTGGGAGCCAGATGCACTGCAAGGAGTTTGCAAGCCTCTCCTCTCAGGAGTGACTGGTTATCTGACCTTCCTTAACATCTCTGAATGCACTAAGTTGAACAGCTGGTAAGACTCACCAGAATGCTTCCCTTTGCTTCATGTAAGAAATGCAACGCCAGCTCCTGGTTGGTTCCACCCCCAGGAAAAATGCTCGAACAGGCAGCGGCTAGCAGGTTATCCACTATTTCCACAGGGATACAAAAAAATTCAGATAAGAAGAGTGAAATGAAGTTTCCTACAGGATTTCCATGATTAATTAGCTCTTTTGAAGGAGGACTAGGCATAGCAAAAAGTAAAACTTTCAGAGAAGCTGAATGCCCTTGCAAATTTATCTGGGTCACATTTGGACCCAGAAACACATTAGACTGCAATGTCATGCAGCACTATTTAAATGTGGAGTTTCTTGCAAATTTCCTCTCTTCTATAACGTATTCCCACCTCCCTTCACCTCAGAAATTTCTTGAATCCCCCCTTATATTGTGTATTTCCATTTCACAATGCCCTTTTTATTCTCTCAACAGGAAGATTTCTTCCAAGCCTGTCCACTTCCTCTTCAGGACTTATGTAGGCCAAAAACCATGTGCAACAACAGCATACAGCTCCCCAGGTCTGCTACTAGCTACTAAAATTCCTGCTTCTTCATCATGATTTCTGTTTATAACTTGATTTTTCCAAAATACTGATTTGTCCAGAACATCACTCAAAATACAAAAGTTAAGTGTATGTAGTTTTCAAATGTTAACAAAACCTTCACCGAGCAAAAGGCTGCTCTTTGCCTGACTAGAAACAAATGGTCCCAATTAAAAATAAACCAATCCTGCCAACCTCCCCCTGCCCCACACATGCAACCTGATAAACAAGTTTTACTCCTAAAACTGTTTTCAAGACTACTCAAACATGTCACTTGAGTGGCAGCTCAGAGATTATACATACAATAGATCTGTGGTTACTCCTACAACCACTGTGACAATTCAGTCCTATTTAGCAGCCTTCCACCTTCTTACCATTCTCTTGGGTGACTTTGTTGGTTTCCAGGTCACTCCACGGCTGCCACACCAGCTCTGCTTTATGTTCGTCAACTTCTGCCAGAGATCTGTCTTGGAGTGATGGGATTTCTGCTTGAAAGCGAGTTCCTACATTTATTCGCCTGCAGAGAAGGCAAAAATTAACAGACAGGCCCCCTTTACAACATCCATCTCTGCTAGAAACACTATGAAAAAACAAATGCAGCAGGCTCTTGCATGTAAGACCCACAGTGTTGTAGGCTACTTTAAGAAGTATGACTCAGAAGTTGAGAAGTGTTATTACATCAATTACCAGTTTCCATTCTTATCATCAACGGTTGAATTGGCATACCCTAACAGATGCTCAAAGAACAGTTATTAGCTTCCAACAGACATTACTTTTTGAGAGGCTGTTTACACACAGACTCCTGTTATGGTAAGCTTGCTCCTCATGCATAAGACAGGTGAGCCCATTTTAGTATTAATGTTTTGCAGCCATAACTAGTGGAACCATAATCTCGAGAAGTCCTTTTCAACCCAAACGATGCCATCTGGTCCAACTTTGTATTCAAAAGACCAATCAAAATTTGGTCCTTTATGAACTTGACACAAGCTAGTGTCTTCTAGATACTCTAACAACTGAAACAAAAAATATAAAACAATGAAAGCTGTATTGTTCATTCTGTATCAAAATGAAATCCCATTCTTTTAGCAGCAATCTCATCCTTTTAGACCTGAATTAGCAGACAGATTTTTCACTCCATGTAATCCCCAGAGCACTACACTTGCTTTAAATCAAAGGACTATCCAAAGAGATGCTACTCTGTGTTAGCAAACGCAACTTTGTGCCCAGAGATAGGTAAAAACCCCCACTTGAAAGACTGCTCTACCAGACTTCGAGGTCTGGAGGTCAACACCAAGAGCACAGTGACAGCTCAGATGTCCCTTATCATTGTTCTCCATCTCAGTGGCAAAATATGCAGAAACAGCAGCAGCTACACAAATTCAGTGCACAATTATGTCCAAGGACAACTCTGTAAGTAACACAGAAAATATGCATACAGTTCAGAGGTCCAGAAGAGAGAAGAAATGTCCAAGTTAAGTAAGGAACAAAAATCTTCAGAAAACCAAGATATCAGAAAATCCAAGATATTTGAGAAGAGCTGCTGCTCAGATCACTTAGCATATAATGAAAATCTCCTGATATAAGTTATTCGTACTTAATGCAAAAGTGTTCCTCTTTCAGATGTTAGTCAACTAGGACCACACTGGCAGTCCTAGAAATAGTAAAGTATATAGAAATAAACTCTTTTTTTGAGAGAGGGCAGATCAGGCACTGTCCACAAGATTATTAAATGCTGGAATTGCGTTACTATTAAAAATTGTAAAACTCCTTGCCCATATAATTTTCCTATAATTCTCAAGTCTTGGCTTCATGCCCCTCCCCCAGCATGAGGGGAAGCACAACTACCAAAGAAAGGCCATGATGTGGTGCAATAAGGAATAGTAACAAAAATATCTGAGAAATGCCAATTCCAGAATTTTCTGGTCCTTTGTTGTTCTGAAATTACACACCCATGTTTATTATAAAAACAAGAGTTTGGAAAAGGTGCGTGTGGGCCCTGAAACAACACACATAACCCATACAAAAATCCAAAGAGATACTAGAAGTGTTTCAATACAATGTTTTGCAGTCCTAAGAGACTGTGGTATCAAAAGGAAGGAAATGGGTATCATTTTATATTATGGAAGGAGAAGAAGCAAACATCTTATTTCTCTTTTTTACATCCAATACATCATTTTGGCATTGTCACTAAACATCGGCATCATGAGATGTCATGTGTTAGAAAAGCCTGCGTTCACAGAAACTTGCTGACTTCTAACACACATAAAAAGAGATTTTACAAACTACTTCTTTTTCATCTATAGCACCTCCAGATCTACTTAAGAGGAACAGTTTGCAGCTCATGTGTAAACAAAGAGATACAGAAGTTAACTACCCTAAACACTTGTTCTGACTTCATCACCGATTCACCAGGAGCCCAAGATTGATGGGGTGTGATTCCTACTTGGACAAGTAGAACCTGCTATATGCACAGACTGGTGCTAACTTCCTCTCAGTAGGTGGTGGTAAGTTGACATCCAGCATCACAGATGTAGCAGGGAAGTTTTAAACAGGCTGCCATCCATATACTATCTTTTTCCCCAAAACATTATCCCAAACACCTTGAAGGGAAATCAGTAGGAACATATACATCTCAAATCATGGCCACAGGCAAGGAAGAACTAAAGCAGTTGAAAATGTTTTCCATTTTGCCTTCCCTTGTCCTCTTCATTTTGGACTGAAAAAGCACAATCTAGACTAAAAACAGAAAGCAAGAGATTTCATGCAAGACTGAGAAGACATTGCTAGACTGCACGTCCATGGAAAAGCGACCCATTTTGCAGCAGTTTGTGAAGAACTGTTGCCAATGGGAGGGACACACACTGGCAGCATCTGCCATTGGAGTGACTCCATGGGAAGAAGGGAAAGGACTCCTCTCCTTGAGCAGTGACAGAAACAAATGACTGTAATCTCCATTCCCCATCTTGCTGCATTGCTGGAGGGGAGGAGGTAGAACTTGGAAGGAATGAGGAGTGGGGGAAAGGTTTCTTTTTCTTTAACTTCTCATTCTCCTGCTATGATTCTGTTAGTAATAAATTCAGTTAATATCCCAATTTTGAGGCTGTTGTGCCCATGATGGTGATCAGTGAGTTGATCCCTCCCAACCCTTATCTCAACTCATTAAACCCTTCGTTATATTTTCTCTCCTCTGCCCAGTTGCAGAAGGGAGTCAGAGAGCAGCTTTAGTCGGTATCTGGTGTCCAGCCAGGGTCAACTCATTACACACCTGGAAACAAAGACTGTTAAGTGCACTGGGAAATTTTGGAGATTTTGTGCCCCAAGGAACGGACTCCTCTGACCTCACTTGTGAGAAAGAGAGAAATGGAAAAGGAGAAGGGAAAGAACATGGGCTTTCTTGAAAGGCTATCAGAAGTGACTTTTTATCTTGAAACTAAACTTAGAATATGATATCTCTGGGCCTGCAAAGACTAAGAATAACACCTTGTACCTGAAATGCCCAAATAAAACCAGAATTCTACTGCAAGAGTTGACCTGATCTAATTTAGCCTGCTCTGATCAGGGGTGTGGACCAGATGACCTCCAGAGATCCATTCAAGCTATATTATTCCACTGTTCCTTTACTGATGAAGCCTAGATATCAGTACAAGAGCTCTTGCCTGTAAGCAACAACAGTGCTGCTGGGATGCCCACTAGACAGCTGAGTGTGGCAACATCCAGAACTGAGGTTGTGAATTGGGAAGACAGTTCACAGCTGATACAACCAAGCTCTATTTAAGGCTGCCTAGCTGAGGGGTGGCTATAAGACTTTGAAGCAACTGAACTGCAAAACCAGTAGGACACAAGGACTTGTGACACCAGCTGCCTATGGTACCTCTTCACAAAGAATTAAGCTTCATTATCACATTTCCTATTCCAAATCCCAGTAATGAGATGACCTTCAGGAAGCATTAGCAGAAGGTTTGGGAAAGCAAAAGCAATTAAGAACATTATATCGGATAATCACAAGTTAGGGTCCAGACTACAAATCAGAGTGCTTCCTGCCACATTTTCTTTAAGGAAGATATGTCTACATAACTGACCACAACAGTGCTATCAAACACAGAATGACACCAGTTTATTTATTTATCATGGTTAAAAGTTAAAAGCTATCTACCTGCATAAGCATCTGTTCAGTAAGACCTAAGATGACAGCAAGAAAACTCTGCACGTAACTTCTGGCAAAAGGAAATGAACTTGCATTATTAAGTTACTATGGTTTGAAATTTCCAGCAACAAATCTGAAAATTTTCACACACAACTAAAATCACAGCTAACTTGCCATTAACTTCAGCAATTTAAATCAATAGACACAACAGAAATTGCACCATGGAGAAGTCAAAGATCAAGATGGGAGGGGCAGGGAGAGAAAGAGAAGAAAGGGACTTGGTGGTTCTAATTGACAGGAAGCTGAACATGAGCCAGCAGTGTGCCCAGGTAGCCAAGAAGGCCAATGGCATCCTGGCCTGTATCAGGAATAGTGTGGCCAGCAGGACCAGCACAGTGATACTCCCCCTGTACTTGGCACTGGTGAGGCCACACCTCAAGTGCTGTGTCTAGTTCTGGGCCCCTCAGTTTAGGAAGGATGTTGAGTTGCTGGAGTGTGTCCAAAGAAGGGCAATGAGGACGGTGAAGGGGCTGAAGCACAAGCCCTATGAAGAGTGACTGAGGGAGCTGGGGTTGTTCAGCCTGGAGAAGAGGAGGCTCAGGGGAGACCTCACCACTCTCTACAACTTCCCAAAAGGAGGTTGTAGCCAGGTAGGGGTCAGTCTCTTCTCCCAGGCAACCAGTTGTAGGACAAGAGGGCAGCAGGGGAAGTTTAGGTTAGACATTAGGAGGAAGTTCTTTACAGAGAGACCAACTGTGCATTGGAAAGTGCTTCCCAGGGAGGTGATGGAGTCATTGTCCCTGGAGGTATTGAAGAGGAGACTGGATGTGGCACTGAGTGCCATGATCTATCTGATAAGGTGGCATTAGGTCAAAAAGGTTGGACTTGATCCAACCTAGTTCATTCTGTGCTTCTGAGATATGAACAAGCTGCAAACATATAAAGTAGGCCATTTCCAAAACAAATTTAAACCACAGCCAATGTGTTTATTTCCATGAATGTGCTCAGTCTAGAGGAGATTTATAAAGGCGAGAAGAATAATCTGGTTATTTAAAACTGCAACATTTGCTCAGGACAGCATGCTGCCACAAGTGTAGAACACTGAGCTTTAAACAGGAAGGTAGAATGGAAAAAGGGCAAGAAAAAAGTTGCCAGCAAATGCTCTAGTCTGTTTTAAAATATAAGCGATTTTTGAAGAAAAAGTAAAAAAGCCTTGTATTTATTTGGAAAGAGTTTGAGTTAAATACGTCAAACATTACAGGACACGCTGTAGAGTTAGAGCAGAGATTCCTGACAGTACAGTCAGTTACAAAGAGCCACGTGGGTGTTTTTAGGCCATATGGGTGTTTCCATGCCAGGCACCTCCATGATTAGATTTTGCAAGATCTCATTAAGTAGGTATAATAATGAGCTGAAACTACCTTGGTGTAGTTCTGCAGCACTGAGCTTGAGCTGTGAACACTCCCAGAGCATTTGCAAGGGCTGTCCAGAGACACTTGCTACTCCGTCAGGTTTAGCAGGACTGGCCCCAAGCCAAAGCTTACAACTCCAGCTTCAGTATCTCCCAGCTGTGTTCCCTAGTGCTGCTATGTCCACATACATCTGAGCTTTCCCAGCACACAGCCAGCTAAAAAGACTAACAAGGCTTATTAGCCAACGGTATACAGTGGTCCCATATGCTACCAGCTGTAGTGCTTTCCTTCAGACTGAGCTCACTGGGGAGGGACAGAGCAAAGTGTTCACAGCTGTGATGCAGCTACAACACATCATATGGATAAGCAGTGATCTGATCAGTCCACCTGAGAGCTAATTAAAGCTTTCCAGGCTACGTTCTGTTCTTCCTCTAACGGAGCATTATCTTCTCACTCTAGAACAAATACACAGTGTACAAAAAAGTACTCCAATGCAACACAACAGGACAGATTCACCTTTAGTTATAGTACACTATATAGTATAGTAGTATAGTATAGTACACTATAGTATAGTACTATAGTAATAGTATTTCAGCACAGCAACAGATGAGTAGTAATAGGAAGCAATTAATATCACTATAATTACAGTGTTTGCCCAAACATTATTAAAAATTACTCCGCATGGTAAATAAAGACAACTTATATTTTGAATCACCAACAGGAATAGCTTTAATACTTCTAAGAGATACGATTTGTTGTACCCAGAGCAGCTTGAAGGTTTAGGAGTAAGAAAAGAAGCACATTTACTAGGGGACTAAGAATCTATGGGGTACTTACGGCTCAATGCTGACTGGGGTGGCTTCCCCCACTACTGTAAGAACCGGAGGGGTAACTTCCGAACTATCTGCAAGGAGAAGAAAGAACTGCTCAGAGAGGTCAGCTTCACATTTGAGATTTACTTTTCACACAGCTTGCAAACCTAATCAGAACTGTCCATCTCTCAGAATAGGTACCCACAGACTAAAGGAGTTTAACATGACCAAGAACTTGCCTTCCTCCCCACAGTTCAAGATACTCATAATCTGCCACAGAGACCCTGACTTTCCCATGCTGAAGAAAGTCAGCAGGGGGTGTTGCAGATTGCTAGTAAACAAATTTTAACATTCCCAACATTGCATTTCCTCCATCCCAGTTCCCCAGACCATCATTAAGAAGCCCCAGTTCCACATAACCACACTTCCTAAAGGCAGGATCTTCTTCCTATTACACTGCAGCTCCTACTCATAGATAATCTAAGAAAGGAAAGATAAAGTAAAAACTTACTTGATCTAAGCAGAGTTCTGTGACTACTTTTTGGTGTCATAGGAGGTGGAACTGAATGACCACTTGAAGAAAGGATAGCATTAAAATATAGCCCAGATCCTTCTCTCACTGGACTAAGAATTGGCGGAGGAGTGTAAGGAGGTAGCTCGAAGTTCCTATCTGAAGGATGATCTGCCAGACGGACAGGTGACCGTAAGTGGCTCTGGTACGGAGTGATGTTAGAATAAACAGGGGGTGCAATGAAGGTGCCAGCTTTCGGTGGTATGAAGAGTGGCTCTGGTCTTGGCCGCTGTTTTGGTTTTCGGGCAAAGCTCTCTGTTTCATCCTTTGGAACAGTATCTTCATGCTATTGAAAAAAAAATTACATAATTTAAAACCTCAGGTCATATGACAAACTTCAGGGAGATCACAACACTTTCACAGCAGCTTAAAATCTGGACAGGACAGTTGTAGGGTGTCTCAATAGTTAGCACAAAATGAAAGAAGCACCAATAAGACAGGGAATGGAATAGACACAGGAACTAATAGGTAGCAGCATTAGCTCGGAGTGATTATGAAGTTATATTTTACAAGAGCTACACATATATCTGGTCCAACATTCATGATATCTTTAAAAGAGGACATGAAAGCATAGCAGAACCGTGGTATACCAGATTGATACCAAATAGCAGTAAGAGAACAGAAGACAATATAACAATATTTTATTAGATGGTGAAGCATTTAATTGCAGAGAAACCTCCTTAGACGCCTGTATCTGAACATTCCTTTGTACTTGTGGATAGAAGAGAGAGAGGACATAAAAAAAAAAAAAAATCAACCCACCCACTCCACTACCACCACACTGAGGGGAACCCTCAAGTACCAACCTTCAGTTGGTTCTCCATGAGAACCCTCAACTCCGTAGAATAATCTTCACCTTGGATTTCACTCATATAGAGAGATATGTGCATTACTTAAAATATATTATTATCTATATATGTATGGAGAAAGCACTCAACATAGACAATTAATCTAGTGTTATTGCCCATCTGACCTTATTCACTGTTTGATAGTGGGACACAGCATTAGCGATAGGTCATGAAAAGCCAGCAATGCCCAAATATATGGCAATATTATGATGAAAAAAATCCTCAGACTATATATATATTCCAAGTTCAAGCCCTAAGATCAAACTACTTTAATCGAAAAGTTTATGGCTAAAAGCTGCATAATTAACAGATCTGGCTCATGTTGGGTTTCTTAGTGTATCCATACCTGACTTGAGGTTTCCATGTTAGTACTACGATTAGATCGCCTCCGAGTGACTATCACAGAAGGCTTGCGTTCACAAGGAGCTCGATCATTTGTTTGGCCTCTCTGGAGCTTTCCATCCTCACACTTTTCCTTTTCAAGGCTCTGCAGGTCAATTTTTCTCACTGGCACAGACACAGGAATGATAAGAGGCACGAGGCTGTTATCCTCCCGTGCCTTTTTGGGAGCTGGTGAAGAATTGGCAAATTCCACAACACTTTTTGCAGCTGCAGGTCCTGGAGCTGTTACCAGTACACTCTTCTTCTCCTCTGAATTATCCAGTTCCTGAGAAGAAAAACAGATTCCTAAAAAGTTCCGTAGTACTTACATAATAAATCAGATGATATCTCATTTTCAGTGTATATCATGTTTCTCAATGCAATTTGCAAGCTGAAATTTGGAGGCATTACTGAAGGAAAAGGAATACTTTATATTGTTACCAAAATTTTGTTGAATTACTTGAGATTGCCCACAATTGCTAGAATATTTAAACATGTCATTCTTAAGAATGATTTCACTATGTTTTGACAGTATTTTCCAGATAAATTTGTGCCCTGCTGTATAACCTGCAACAAAGGTTCTTCAGTTTTAGTAATGATCAAAAGATGCAGGTTATTAATTTCAAATACTGATTTTCATTCTAGGAAAGACTGAACCATACTTTTAATTAAATCTCTCACACACACAAAAAAAACCAGAGCTAGCTTTTTGCTGCTTGCTTTTTTTTTTTAATCTTATTTATAGGGAAAAAAAGCAACTTTTCTTATTATAACTTGAGCCTTTGACTTTTGCTCAGCAGAATAAACAAGGTATAACTGCAAGCCAGACAATTTTTGCATTGGTATTACGGCTCCCATGTCTGTTTTCTCATGGAAACCCTAGAAAATGGAACTCCAGGGAGATGGGAATGGAGGATGAGTTACTGGGTAAACACATGAATACTGTAACATCAAATGGCTTCAGGTACTGCTAGACATCATTGATTTCTAGTCCTTCTCATTACTAACCACGTGTTCATTTCTCTCTCAGTTCTAAAGCACTTCATAGCTCACTTGGAAGCCAGATGTTAAATACAACTTTCAAAAACACCTCTCTCTGGGGATTTAGAAGGTCTTCTTGACCTCTGATGAAGTGCAATATAGAAGCTTTAGAAGATGCTCTTTTTGGTGTTTCAGAACAGCTTCTGTCCTAAGGGTACAGACACACCCCCAAGTCACTTCACTGTAGTCACAGATGAAGACAGTCATTCGGCTTCACTGATGAGCAAGAGAACAAGCTTCATCAGCCAGCTGGTCCATGAAGAGTCAATCCACAGCTAGACTGGATGGATAGCTAGAAGGACACTAGGCTGAAGTCCCACTTTAATACTAGATTTATATTGAGGGAAGCACAACTGTATTGTCACAATATGCATCAGTCAGAGCCTGTGGTTAGCGCTCTGGTCTGTCTCTAAATAACGACTCCTGGTAATTTTTGCTCTTTTTAAGAGCAAGCAGGTCCACTCTGGAAAACATTAAGCCTTCAAAATAAGGTATCAAGCTTGAGCACCTGAAGTCTACCATATTAAGGCCTGCCTCCTTCCAAGACCTTTTATTAGAGTAGGGCTAAATGTGCATAGAAAGGTTTATCCCCTAAGTGACACTGCAGTTCAGAAGTCTGACTGCTTCCTCACAGAGACTGCAAGTGTCTGCCCCTACCACACAGTGATAAAACACACAACTGTCAAGCCACAAGTGGCATCTGCTGTCTCAGATTGTGCTTTGGGAGAAGCCGATGAACTCTGACAAGCTTCACTCCAGGCTGGTGACACACACCTGTACTTTCCCATAAAACTACCAATTTTGGATTTGGTGGGCATTCATCATGCTGACAGACATGGCACTAGGAACCACTACATCTACATAGTAAGGGGTTCTCATACATTTTTGTAGCCTCCCTCCATCACTTAAGAGAATAACACGGATGCCTGTCAAACACATGAACAGGTCATCTACTGGAAACAGTCATCTATGCCCATTGGTCCTGCCCATACCTGAAGAAGCAGCTCACACATGGCTTCACGCTGCTCTCTGTTACTGAAGCCTGGTTAAACATCTGGAATAGCTCTGGGGTTATCTTCTACCTATCTACACAGCAGGTAGTTTTGAACCACTTGTTCAGAGCACTGCATTCATACCACACTGTTTAGACCACTGCCAAGAAAAGTCTTGGTTTTAATCAGATTACTTTTTATCCACCTAACCTAACTGTTACTAGTGCAAGCACTCTGGCACACTTTTTGGGTACAGTAATGATAATGGGAATATGCGAACAAGCACCAATTCTGACCAATCTACAAACCTCAGGTAATTCCTGTGTGCTTCAGGGATTTCTGCAGGTCAAGAGATATGAACTAATTTCCTAACTATAAGGAGGAAATTATGGCAGCTAGTCATACAAATGATGTCACTTTTCTCTGGCTGTACAATTGACTAATCATGCTCTTTTTATTTTCAAGACTGGGAGGTTATTCTGCAAAGGACTCTCCTCCTTAACGATGGAAGAGATGATACCTTCAACACAAAAGAGGATGAGGAGATCTGAACAGTAGTAGAGATTGAGAAAAGGCACCACTGGGAATTTAATACAAATAGTTGAGATATCCTTAAAAATGTTCTAGTCCACAGCAGAGCTTTTCTGGTCAAAGATCACATATACCTAATGTTTACTAGGAGGGGACATGACTAGTTTTGAAATTAAGCTCTTTGTTTCAGATTCCTAAATAGTTTCTCAACTGTTTTGATTATTCTCAAGGGTAAGCAGAAAGGAGTATCTGAACAAAGGACAGGACCTTCAGTCGTGGAACTGCTAGGGAATTTTCAGCTACCTCAGAATCTCTGCTGCAGAATTTGGGGCAGGAGGTCTGCTGGACAACTCCAGCAAATGCAATGTTTTGCACTTTCTCTTAGATTCCTGCATAAATATTGAGGGATGAACTAGTGATCTAGAGTCCTCCAGGACACCCACAGAAACCCAGCAGACATTCTGGCACTGATCCTATCCCTCAAGCTGTTTCTAAAAAACTTGGAATTCACAGACACAACCCAATTGCAACAGCTGGAAGAACTGTTAAGAGGCCACTGTTATGATCAGACAAGAAACCACATCAGCCTTTTAGAAACATCTGCCCACACAGTGCTTTCTGCCATCATCCTGCATCATCTGCATCAAGCAAAGACAGCTTCTCCCTGCAGTCAAAACGAAGCTTGTCCATGAAGAAGGAGAGTCCAGAACTACAATTTCACAAATAAGCCCTTTTTTTTTTTCTTTTAATGTAGCAGCTAGTGTCCTGCCCTGTGTCAGGGGAAAGAGGCCAAGTAACCAAAACCTCTGTCCCCTCTCCAAAAAGAATATTTAAATCCAGACACTGTTTAAGACAACCATTTCAGTTTTGAGAGAAGTTTTCTACAGTATTTAAGACAAAAAAAATCATACTGCCTTTTTGCACATAACAGTTGTATGTGAACTGAAACCGTAAAACCAAGAGTTGAAAACTTGCTGACACCTATAAGTAGTAATAAGCTTGTGCCACCCAAAAGAAGGCAGACACAGGTACTGGGCAGCTCTGGTGCAAAGCATCAGTCATGACACTGCATGTAGAGAGATACTGCTGACCAGAATACTATTTTTTGTGTAAGGTACACACAGCTACATTGGAATGTTGAAACAACTGATTCAAAATGTGAACGTATCTTCTTTCATCAATAATTTAACTCTATGGCCTTCCACACACTCTTCACAGAGAAGGCTTCTAGGTCATTTGTAACAGAAAAGCACTATAAAGAAAAACAGACCACTTTCCTCCTGTAAACGTGTTTTCTTTTTCTCCCTCACAGGATATCCAACCCCTTAAAGCTGTAAAATGGATCAGAAATCAGGTAAAAATTTTAACATCTTTCAAAAGCTCATCCTGAAAGCCTGAAGAGATCTAAACATACAGTTCTCCTGCTAGAGCCATCATGGAAGCAAACAAGCTGCCTGCCTAACTGCAAAGAACAAAAGAATATCTATGAAAACACTCTTCTGTTTGGTCTTTACACTATGAATGAAACTGCAAGCAGACGTGCCTTCAAATGGCCAGTTTCTTGCTTCACCTCTCAGGGCCTTTTTCTAGATGCTCTATTTGCTTTTTCTTGCCATTCTGTTGGTGATCAGAGTGCAATGTGAACTGTAGGCCTTCTGCAATATAACTACACAACAACTGGGAACAGTATGAGCAAATAGACAATGTTAACTACTACTAGTTTTCTATTGAATCTGCTTGTTGAATTGGAGTTAGAGCAAAAAAGGATTGGAGACAGCATCAACCAACACTGACTGTTTGCCGTCTGATGGGCAGGAGATGAAGCAGGTTATGGATACTTGCCACATTGTTTTTTAGTACTGCTTTTTCACTCAAACAGCACATTCCTCTAAGGAAGAGACTAGGAAAATAAATGATGATGAAAACAAGACTGGGAATAAAATGCCCTTTCCTTCTGTGTCTGACTTGGCAGCAACACAAGTGGCAGAACTGTAGATAAAAGTGGCTCATGCCCTAACATCTGTATTTCATTAGCCTTTGGCAACAAAGCTTCCAAGGAAAAGTCCTCCATGAGAGGAGCTCAATGAAAGATTAGTTAAATCATAACTGTAACAAAACCTTCAAAAAGCAATCCCTCAAAAAAAACCCCCACTCAACTCAAAGTCCCACTACTTGTCTCCCCTTAGGCTAGTTAATTTTGAACTCTGTCATCTTGCCATATGGAATATATACTGTTCAATTTAGACTGATGGGACAGCAAAGGGACAGGAGTAATGAACTACCTGATGAGCCAACACTAAATTTCTTCCCCATCAAGACATTCAGAAGGTCTGCAGGCAGACCTGAAGGGGCCCAGGTCAGCCTCAGAAGTAGGATGCTGCACGAGACAGACCTTTGTTATGTTTGGTGTAAGTTCTTCATGTAAGTGAGGCTTTCTCAGGCTTTTAATGTTTGGGGAATAGCGAACATGTAAACGGCATTATGTAATTTTTACATAGCACAATTTAGAAATGCTGCAACTGCTGAAACTGAAAAACTGGCAGGTAAGCAGTTCTTTTTAACAGAAAAGGAAGAGACCGCTAAATTGGTAAAAAGAAAACAAATACAGTGCTTACAGTTATCTCTCAAAGATCCTGATCACCTTGAGGCCTAAGCTGGAAACATCCATATTTTGAAGCCCTGGGCTAAAATCACATTCAGCGTTAGTAAAATAAAACTGCTCTTAGGTGGTTTCACCGCACTAGATCTCTATTTTCCTGCATTTATGAGTTGCAGTAGCTGGACCTACATGCCTCCAATCCAGAGCTGCCCTTGTAGTACTCTACAAGATACCATCCTATCCTGCATATGTACGTAAATTTCTTCCATTTCAGCCCTGTTTTGTAGTCTAAAACACACTACATTGGTTAGGGGGTATACCGTACCTTTACATTCTGAAGAGAAGCCAGTTCAACAGCTTTTTGGGCCAAAGTCAGCAAATTGGCTTCTTGAGAAACACGTCGTCTCCGTCGGGTACTCTGGATTACACCACCTCTGACTCCCTGAAAATCATTAGTTCTCTGAGTGTTTTCTTCAGCTGCTGCTGCCTGTTTCTCCTCATCTCTACCATTCTGGGCTGTGGCTTGCCTGTCTGTTTCCATCTGGCACTGCTCGCTATCAACCAGAACATCTTTGTGCTCCAGATCCATTCTTTTGGGGTGCAAAAAGCTACTTTTGTTATGGGCCAGTGATTCAGGTGGCTGCTGTAATGGGACCTCTTGCTGATGAGTTTGCCAGTGATGCAGAAATAAATTGCTAGGTTGCTCTTCTGCCTGCTTGGAAGTCAACATTTCTCCTGCAGATGTCAGCAGGACACCTTCTTTGGAGAGTCTCCGTGACCTTCTTGGAAAGGGAATCTGGGTCTGAGGTAGCACAGTCTGTTGGTTCTGCTCTGTTAACGCCTTGAACAGTTCTTGGTTCCTCTCTGTTTGTTGAAACTGGTGTGCCATCATGTGATGCTGAGGTGCTGCAGCTGCCACATGAGGCTGTGTTATGGAAGTAGTTTGCTGCAGCCCAAAGGTTTGTGTGGCAGCCTGTTGCTGCTGCTGCTGCTGAGGATAGAAATTTTCAAACAGCTGTAGCTGGGGAAGAGCTTGCTGTTTTTGTTGAGCAGTAAATGCTGGACTGGAAGAAGCTGGGGCTTCTTGAAAGACATGCAACAACTCTGGAAGACCTTGCTTTTGGCCTTGGTGACCAAATGCAAGTTGGAAAGGCTGCAATGGCAGACTTTGATTCTGCTGCTGCTGCTTCTGCATTTGATGAAAAGAATTCATCTGAGCTTGCTGTCTAACCAGGGCTTGCTGTTCCAGCTGAGCTTTCTGGGACATCATCTGCTGGACAGCATCTCCATATAAGTCCAGCTGTGACACAAACACGCCTTTCTCTTGATTTCTTTTAAGGGCTTCTGGATGGCCATAGAAGCCTGGGGGACCAGCATTGGAATGGGGTCCTTTTGGGTTGCCCCCAAAAACCATACTGTGGTTCCACACTGAAGGTGGAGACTGCCAGTGGCTGTCACCTCTCTCTGGCAACCGGTTTCCCATTAGTGAATTCTGCCATTTGACAGCTGTTACTGACTGAGGCATCATCATCGATTCTCCTCTATCTTGATTGTAAACAGAGTTCATCAAAGCAACATTGTTGGGTGCACTTGTTAATGCTCCTGCATGAGAAATCTCCATCGTTTGGGAGACAGGTATATTCCCTCCGTGACCATAGTACTGTCCTTCCTTAAGCTGCTGCTGTGGTTCTTTTGATGACACAGCTATTTCCTGTTCATTAAAATAAGCAACTCGTTTACCAGTCCTTTTGCTTGAAGACTTTTGCTGAGCCTGAAGATTCATGGTTCAGTCTATTTTCCCAGCCACACATGCACTATTTACAATCCACCCATCCCTAAGGTTGGGGGAGGAAAGGCACGGAAGTCTCTCTTTTCCATTCAGTTTTAGTAGTGAAGGGCAGGAAAAAAGTCCAGAGGAAAGTGCATTCACTTCCTTTTCCTTTGTGTGCTTCTTTCACTTCTTTTCACTCTTAGACTTTGTGGTTCAGAGGTCAGTAGGGTCCACTCGATTACAGGTCCTGAAATAGGGAAGCAATTGCAATGAATCATCAATGGTCATAACAGGCTCATGTGATAAAGCAACAAGGTGCATGTCTGTCCCACTTCCCATGAAAACCAGGATAATATGTGTAAGAAACAACAGAACTGACGTGCTAGAAGAACGTAAACCAGAACAACTTAGTTTTACAAAACAGATCTCACACTGTACTCGCATGATGCAACTCCCAATTGCACACAGACTTTTGATTAATCACTCAAATTCATCCTGAAGGTTTTTCTCTAAAACTCCCTCTCATCTGGCCAATTACTTGTATGTCTTCCTGCAATCAGTATAATCTGTTTCTAATTTCAACTCAAAACCATAAGACAAAAAACCAGCTTGGCAAAAGGCCTCATTTCCCGAAGATCTTCACAACACACACACGTACACAAAGGCTGCAGCCAAACACACAGCAAGATGCTCAATTCAGTGTTTTGAAGGAAAAGGCCAGGCAGCAGCTCATCAGACACCACTGCCCCAAACTCCCCCCCCACCAATCATCACGGCTGCTTTCCAATTAAGAACTGCCCTCCAAGCATCCAAGCACTGTAGACAGGGCCTGTTCTACCTGTTGGTCTCTCAGATGTTTTCTTCAACAGCTGAAAGCAACTGCTTTCAGGTCTCACTAACGGAAAAGTAGTTCAGGCACATTGTTACAGATGCTCTCAGACACCAGCAAATATCTGTCAGTGAAGATCTACAAACATGACAGGAGACTGGCTTTCTGGAACAGGCAGTCTAAGACAATTCTACCCTCCTACCCTCTTCTTCCATAGAAATAAGCTGTCCAAAAACTCTTAAGAGCCTAGCTTCAGGATTAAGGTCTAATGTGTTAACACATACACTAGTATTTCTATTAGGATGCAACACACTTTAAGATGTTTAGTTTTAAATATAATTAAATTCTTAAATCACTACTACTAAGACTCAAGGTATTAAGTGTAAGTCTCTATCTTTTTCAATGTGCACTTCAATTCACACTGACAATATATTTCAGAAAGATTATAACAAATTTCTAAAAACTATTCTTACTACATCCCTTCTGCTATATGATCAAGCTTCTCTTGAGTGGAACAAATAAGACTAACACACATCCCCCTCCAATGAAAGCTGCAATCCATTTAACTGTCTCTAAAATGAAAAATAATAAACCAAAGCTATATAGCACACTGAAGTCCTATAACCTGAGCTTCCTCTAAACGGATATGGGGACAGTGCAGGTTTTAATACTGAGGTGGGGTTGGGAACACGATGAGGAGGAAAAGGCAAAGAGCTTTAATTAACTTACGCAACTTCCAGCTCAGAAGCCAAGCTTGGCTTCAGTGCTAGTGGAACCATGAGACTGTGTTTCAGAGCAAAGTGACTCACTTCCTCAGGCTGTTACATAGCTGTTTCCCCACAATGCCTCCCCCTTCACCCTGGCTACAAACCATGGACTATTGCCATCTCGTATCACTGAGCCAGGGCATTCCTCTCTCCTCTAAGCACAATGTCTCAGCTCATTTTCCAGGCCTCTCTCACCAGGACAAAAATAACTCTGGGAGGAATTATGGACACGTGAGATGGAAAATTCTCTCTAAACTGCAACTAGTATACAAGCAAAGATTTCATAAAGTAAGTTTTTCCTATTTCAAAACTTCACTAGGAGAGGCAAAAACATCTTATAGCAGGAAACCGAATCCCTGGTAGCAAAACCAGAGAGGTGGAAAGGTTGCTATATGTCTCCCAAAAGCACTAATGTTATCCTCTCTCCTTGCTTTTTGCAGCACTGCAAATGTATCGGAGCCAAAAGCTAAACCACAGAACCTGAGGTAATCCTCGTAGCAGTGGTTTCTGACAGTCTTACTTTCTGAAATCATCACAAGCTGTTTTTCTCTCCAAATTAGACAATTGTAACAGTGTTCCTTCCACTTATGCTTTTATGTGCTTTTGTATTGATTAGTCACATAATTCCAATACAAAGAATGCAAGGTTTTCTGTATATCAGAAGATGTTACCATTAGATCAAATTGTAATCTGCCAGACAGCTTTCTGAAGCTCTGCTATAGATTTTCTACACTTGGAGCAAAAATGCAACAGTAACTGCCAAAAAGCTGGCATTCAACTTCAAGGGTCCTTGTTTTCAACCTTTCTTAAATTAAAAAAAAAAAAGTTAAAAAAAGAAATTGCAATAATTTTTTTAAAAAAAAATAATTTAAAAACCCAGTTGACGCTGTTCTTCATACTGGTGGAGATTTGCAGCTACTACACAAAGAAATATCCAGAAGACCTCCAGCAGGAGCTCAGGTTAATGAGAAAGTATTGCATTAACACAGCTTTTCAAACCTCTACTTGAAGTAAGTTCAGAGATAACCTAAAGCAGGGAAAGGAATATGTCTCATCCAAGTTTTCCTTCAGAACAAAACTCAGGATAGTGAAAAGGACATCACTAGGGAGGAAAAATATCTTCTCTGTCATCCTAATAATAATAGTCCGTGGTTTAAGCTGCAGTGATCAATGTTTGAGTTGCAGCATGACTATGCTTCAGGAAAGCTCACTCTTGGCAGCTTCACTGGATGAGCACTGCTGGCTCTCTGACTAAGCAGGCTGCCCTCCCTGAGGTTGAGGAATGAGTTCATATTATCATCATCCTAGTCAATTATCAGCTTTGGGACCTTTTTTGTTGTTTTGTTTAGTTTCATTTCAGCAGAAGAGTCAGCCTGCAGTAACATAAAGAAATGCCAGCAGACTTCCAGGCTTAAGTGTGCTTTAGAGCAGTACAGCCCTGACCATTTCTTACCTCAGAATAAAGCACAGAGCAGTTCCAATGCTGTTATTCCCAGAAGATACTGTGTCTTGCCTCCAAGTGTAATGAAGTGTTCTAATACCTTGCATTGCTTTTTCACTGCACAGAGAAAAAGCAGAACTTTGCATCAGTATATTTTTGTTTTAATAAAGCTAAGATTTGGCATGCAACATCATCAATTATCTTCCAGGAACTTCTGACATTCGAAGAACATCTGGACTTTCTTCAGATGAATACAAATTGTTTGTCACTTCCTTTAATACTGTAAATATTTTCACATTTCTAAGGAATTTTTCGTATTGCAAGGCTTTCTCTTCCAGACCTAACAAGATTGTCAAATGTGCTACCCATATACCCAAGGAGCACATATGCAGTATTTTCTGGAATGAAATGATAACTTCACAAGCTAAGTAACCTATGGCACCTTACTAGAGAAAAGTTAAAGCTAGCATTTTCAGTCCAAACTTCTCCAGTGTATCTGCAGTAGCACATTAAAGAAAATCATAAATATATATAAAACACCAGGTGTTCTACATTTAAGCAAAACATCCTGAAGGACTTCCTGAAGTATACGACAGAACTGTGGAAGAGTCTTTACCTGCATCCAGGATGTTGGTTCTGAAATTATGAAGTCCTTTCAAAGCAGAGATATCTGAGAAGTGCAAGGCACAGGCACTCAGAGCCACTCACTAGGATGGTACCAGCCCTGAAGACCCATCAGCAGATTTTACTCAACCCAAAGCAGAATTGTCTAGACATCTCTATCCATTACAACCATCTTGTCCCAGTTTATTATTAGGGACAAATTAAAAACACTCAACTGCAATCATTTAGTATAAAATATATCTACCCCTTTAAAACTTGTTGCATGTATATTTAATATCCACCCACCAATATTCCATTTCTGTAAATATTCTCTTCACTAAGCACGTGCATTTTGTGCAATGCTTTCTCATGTCAAGTTCATGACCTCACACACCGCAACAACCTTAAACTTTACTCTTTAGCTCACCTGTTGAGGGCTGTGCTGTCCTGTTCTTTGTTTAGTCCATTTGCTATAACCACCTGTAGCTGGTATGATAAGCAAGTTTAAATTGGGCACATTCCTCATCTCCTTTGAGATCATCTGCACACAATTCTCTCTGACAGAATACTGCAGGAATGACTCAGGAAAGACTCTGGTTTCTCATAAGTCTCGGCAAAATTAGGGATGCAGAGAGTAATAACAACTGGTTGTAGACCATCTTGAATTCCAACATCTTAGCTTTTAAATTCCTCTATTTTAGGGGTTTTTTCATGAAAACTAAAGTGCTCCTGAGTTCTAGCTAATGTACATTCTCAGCCTTAACTGCAACAGTGCTATCACAGCTCCTTACAGGAAAACTGTCAAATTAGAGTGGTGAGAACCATGTCTCACTACTAAATCCTTCTGCTGCCAGGAACTGAAATGACTGTTCTCTCCTATAAGAACCTCAATCACTTTCAATGATGATAAACAAATTCCAAGAACAATTATTACATTTAAGTCAAATGCAGAAAGGTACTCAGTGTCCTTCTGAGACAGAGCAATCAAACCTTCCTTTTCCAATTTGCTCATTATTATGATCAAATCCCACATTTATGAAACACATGAAGAATTATGACATACATTTTACTCATGAGGAACAGAAACAGAGGAACTAACTCACTTCAAAGATCAAACAACCAGTGAGGTCAAAAATTAAGCACAGAATAAAGGACACTAGCTATCAGTTCCCCTTCAACCTGCAAGAAAACACGAGTTTAATTAAATCTACCTGTGAAAGATAAAAATTGGGTAAGCTGTTCACATATGTGCATAAAGAGCAAAAAAATACTTTTAATTCTTTTAGTGCAATAGCAGGACAGAGGACGTTCAATAGGGTAGGTTTTGGGTTTGGGTTTTTAAAATGACTGGAGACTTACAGGGCACCTCAAACAAGAAACTTGTTCCAGCTGATAGAAATTTGCCCCTATAAAATTACCAGCACCATTTGCAACAGTCTTGAGTAAGAACTGAGAAAGATGTGAAAACATGGGACAGCTTTTATGTTTGGGAAAGATTTACAAAGCATATTGCACATATCCTATGCTCACCCTGCAGTACATGAAAGCAGCTTCAGTCCCTCCCTCCAAAGGCTTTGTTACATTTTCTTCCAGACAGTTAGCTACATCAGAATTCCTGCAGATTGTTTGCAACCTCCCACTCACCACCTTAAAGAGGAAAGGTTACAGCACAGAATAGAAAGTAGACCATGTCTGTAAATTCTATACAGCAAAGCACAGCAATCTATCTCCTGAAGAAAGGCAGGGGAAAGCTCAAAGCAACTGAGAAACAGAACAGTGCCCAAGAATGCCAAAAACATAAATGGAAGATGATGGTTTTACATTCCTGTCACCTTACTCCAAACGGTACAGCACTTTCCAGAGGAAAAGCCCAGAACACCTGTCTCTGTAGCAAAAGGTGTATTTTCCAAGAGTCTAGCATTATAGAAGAACAGCAGTGGAAGCTCAAAGTGAATAAGCAAAATCAATCAACTGAAAAATCTCCAGTTTAAAAGAACCTCACTACAAAAGAATTTAAGTAGGTATCAATCGTCTCCCCCAACAACTCCAAGTAAGAAACTAATCTAGGGAACTGTTATCAAATCACAGTCCTTAGTATCAATAAAGCCTATGAAATGGGGAAGGCTTACTTATAAGCAAATAAAGGAATCCTACAGCCTGCCCATAATAAAGGCAAAGAGATGAAAGGAAAGCTGTTTCACAGACAGGCAGACAACAAAAGGGAAAACAGAGCATCCAGGAAGTTTGACAACTTCCACTGTTTCCTCAAGGTGCCTGCCTGGGGCTAGCAAACGCATACCTAAATAAGTAACATGCATGGCAGATGTTTATGACCTACTCAAATTTTCACGTGATTGGCCCATTTCTATTGCAGAGAAAGACTGAAGGCATGACTGACTACAAGGGGTGCCTCTGCCCTGAGCACAGCATGGTTAAAATTACTTTGCTACTACTTTCACTTACCCATTTTCAGAGGCTGGGAGTTAATAAAGCTTTATTAAACCACTGTACTTACCAGAGACTCAAAAGTGAAATCCATCAGCTCTGTGAGGTAAAGCATGGGAGGCAATGGTCATGCTGAAGGACTATATGCCAGCAAAATCAGGTAGACTGTATAGCACCACCAGATGCAACAGACTACTGCTCCAGTCTAGACCATTCCTGACATTCAGCACCACAGGTTAACTACCAATAGCATGCAAAATAACACAAAATGTAGAACTACCATATTGCTTGGGAAAAATATACATATCCAAAAGGAAAAATATGAACTAACCAATCCAAGGAGAAATACAAATCCTATTTCAATAAAATATTTTGGTCTACAGTAAAGCATGAAATAAAGTTGAGGCAGTGAAAATGCATTCTCATAAACATTATTTAATTGGGCAATTTTCTGTTCCAAAGTCCAAATTCACCAAAGCATTCAATCTGATTCAATTTGGACCAACTATTTATATTCACAGATGCGGCTTTATTTACCCCCATCACCACAGTTTTCCACATTCTACCTAAACACACAGATCCATTCTAGTATGTAGGACATTATAGAAAAGGATTTTTTTGTTTTCAATTACAGGGTCTGAAGCACCAGAGATGCACCTCAAAGAGAAGTTTTCAGGTAACAGTTCTATGAGAGAAAAGTTGTGTACTATCAATGAACACTCAAAAAATAACCTGTTTTTTGCATTGTCCTCCTCAATTCACACTAAAAACTTAGTATTGAAGGCTTGCTTTTCAAAACACATCTTCCACACAATCTTGTTTTAAAGGATGAGAAAGAAAAAAGAAAACGTTCATTAAGCGTTAATTAGTCTTGTCCTTACAACAAACAAGATAGAGAAAACCTGCTTAAACAAAGAAGTCCACCAGAACAAAATCAGCATGGATGAGGAAGAAAAACTACTAAAAAGACAGGCTGGAATTCTAAAACCTAGCAGATCATTAAACAAAAAACAAAAGGAATCACCCACCCTCCAGCATATTTATTTGTAAAGGAACTGACAAAGTTTTTTTCTACCAGCTGCTGAAAAGGTACAAGTCAGATTTTCAATTTAATTTCTTTTCAAGCAAAACTTTTAATGGCATTTCCAAAAGAATTGAAAATTCTGCAAACCTCATCTCATGAAAACGAATGATTTACACCAGACTAGTCTTGCATCTTGCACTATCAAAGAGGCAGCTACATAAACTGGTCTTCTGTAAAGATATATGCAAGGAAAGCCCATCTTTACAAATGGCTTTGCAACACAGACCAGGTTTATCCTTTAATAAAATAGGTACTTGGTACATTTCTTAAATTGGTTAGTGTTTATAAACTGTACTGAAGTTAGGAATATTAATTATTAAAATCTGCCATCATGATAAATACCATGATCTGAAGAGGCTTGGGCAGCCTTAAGAGAGCAGAATGAGCAGAGCAGTTAGGGAGTACAAAATGCTGCTTTCAAGCCTTGTAAACTTACATGAATATGAACATTATTCTTCTCCACTGGAAATGGGGTAACAGTCCTCATTGTAAGCCCTTAGATAGCTATTTTAAGATTTTTTGTTTGGAGCTGTCAGGGAAGGCAGTTGCTAGCAACAGAGAGCGCAACCCTCCAACACGCAGGAATCGCAGCAGGCTCCAAAGTCAGAACAGCAAAGAGCCAAAAAAAAAAGAAGCCAAAAGCTTCTCCCCGCCCTCGCATTCACATACCTGACACAACCACAATGTCTCCTTAACTCCAAATGCCTCTCAAGCTACAAACACCAGCTGCAGAGTTGCAGGGACACCCCAGAGACAACCCAAATCTCTCTGCGCCTTAGCCCTGAGAAGAAAACAAATCTGAATGCACTGAGTTGCAACAGGAAAGACTGCTGTGGATTCAGTTCTCATCTCAACATCTCCAGCACTCCAGCACGAAACTAGGCAGGGCATAGATGGCCAGTATGGAATACCACAGTTGGAGTGCTCCACAGATTCCTTCCAGGCTTTGCAAGAGGTAATGGGCTACAAATAAGGGAAGACAACAGTGGAAGCTCATAGAGACAATGACACTTTCCATTCCCAGAGGTTTCTTCATGAGAAACATAAATGCACTCAATACCGAGGCTACAGCCTTCGGCAGAGCCATTCTTAAAACCATCAAGCAGGTATCATCACTCACCCAAGTCTGGCTGGAGAAAAGCTGAGACTAAAAGTACAGGCAAAACCCCGAGGGGATCTGGGAGAGTTTCCAGCTCTGCTACAGACATGCATCTTAAGCAAGACACTTCAGATTGGTTCATAAAATGAGAATAATATTTGAAACCAAATACACTGACATTAATGAAGTATTCAGAGGTCCAAAAAGTTGTATTATCTTTTAAAATAGCCACTATGAGCCTGGATGGGGATTCGTCTACAAAGAGCTTAGAAGTCTAATTTGAGACATGATGCAACCAGGGTAGTGATTACCAAAGAAGAGGGAGTAAGCCAAAAAATGAAGGAAAAAGGTCACACAATAACACAGTTGCTCTTCTGTCGTATGCCCGCCTCTATCTCACTTGACCCAGAAATATCTTTGTTTATCAGCAGTTATCTAAGCTGAAGCAGTGCTGACCTTGGTTTGCCCACATCCACACACTTGCAGCAGATAGATTATCTCAGTCAATACTGTCATCTATTATAAAACTACCCAAGCAGTCAGTATTTAACAGCACTTGGGCTTTAGTCCAGATTTCTAAAATTATGTCTTTTAATAATTTGTGTGGTCACTGTTGACTATAAAAGGGTCTTTTTATTGTGCTGGTCTGTTACAAGTTACAGCTGTGATGGACTCAAATGCTATTAAAGTCTTAAACATTGTCAAAATCATAGAAAGTCTTTCTTTTTTCCAAGCTGCAAGGAAGCAACTGCCTATCTACAAAGCACTCCCCTTTCCCAATATACTTCCTGAGTGGAATTTGGACTGTGAAGGGAAACCTGAGATAAGACTATTGTCCAGTCTCCTCAGGTTTGAAAAGTAAACAAGGCTCATCAGTGGCGGAGGAGAACGGTCTTGCGTGTGTGATGGCAAAATCCCTCTACACTAAACAGAGTAAATCCCTCCCACTCTGAGAAAACCATGCACACATGGGACATTCACATGAAAGGCAGCTGAGAAGGGGTCATAAACCATCAAAGACTCCCAAAGTGCCCCCTCAGACTCATTCCTGAGGCCTTCCACAACCAGAGGACTGCCCATGATCCAACTGAGGCAACAAATCCAGAGCCTGTCGCAAGAGACTGCAAAGCTTCCCACCACCCTGCAGAGAAGGTGTCTGGCACCTTCTGAAGGTGTACTAATCCATTGACTCTATGGCTTGTGGGACCTTCACCACCAAGAAGACCAGAATAAGATCCACAGGACACGGCTTGGTTCCATGGAGTGGTGATGCTTTTTCTATTAATCTCTCTCAGTCATTCTCCTTCCTCCCCTCCTGCCCCTCCGCTTTTCCTATTTCTTTCTCTCTCTTGCCACATATTTACTGTTAAATGAAATCCGTACTATTGACTTTGGCATATGGTCTTGTTTGCACCTTAATTTGAGCAGAAGCATTTCTAATAATTTTAATAACTAGATCATAACAACAGTAAGCTCTCGGTCATGACTGGGGCTGTCAGGCAGTGCAGCTAAGCAAATGCTGGGAGTAGCAACACTGGAAGACATGGGCAAGCATGATCATCACCCAGTGGAAAACAGCAAGGTTTTAAGAATACAGGGATTAAATTCAATACTGCAGGAAAAACTTAAGTCTATTCATTAATCCATCTGCACACAGAATTCTATGAGTGTTAGGCAGATCAGAAGTATCCTGCACTTACATAGTCTACTCTGCAAGTCTTGGAACAACGTTAAGTGCATTTTAATTGAAATCATAACATTTTGGGTCAATAATACCACGTGGCATGGCACTTTGAATAACTCTATTTGCTAAGGATACAAACTATGTCATTGCTATTAATGGGAAGAGCAAGGCCCTGCAAATTGTGAAAAATAACAGGTCGTAAGTAATTGGAAAGTCACATAGCAACTTACTAGAAAAGTTGGTAAGACGATCTGCACTAAACACTTGACCATCTCTAAAAGAAAACACTAAGAAAAAAATAAAATCCGTTACATTATATAGTTTTCATTTTGGAATGAAAGACTAATAAACCAATCATGTCTTCAGGTATAAGGGTTCCATTAACCTGATCCTCACACCAAAGAAATTCTGAGATTGACGCTTCTTTACAATCCATAATGCATGTAGTCATAATGCATGTAGTTCAAGGCCAGGGTGGATGGGGCTCTAAGCAACCTGGTCTAGTGTACCTGCCAATGGTAGGGGGTTGGAACGAGATGATCTTAAGGTCTCTTACAACCCAAACCGCTCTGTGACAGTGGATTGTAAAGGATTTTTTCGCACCAACTAGATAGCACTGTCTTTATTTTAAATAGGTTACTAGTTCAGTTTATGTCCCACAGCTTCTGATGACTTCACTATTTTCAACAAATCTCCAAACAGTAAGAAAGAACACCCAGCCCCTCGTCAGCAGGTTTACACTTGTCACACAGTTCTTCCCCATTTGGAAAACATGTAAGAATCAACTGAGGCACAAAAACACAGTTGTTACACTGCAAACAAATTTCTCTTGGGGAAAGTGGTTGAAGGAACTCATCCACAAACAAATTTGATGTTATTGGAATACTCACCATTTACGTTATACTTTGCAATAATTAAAGCAATATATTAACAGCAAATAATCCAACCTCACAACATGTGTCATGTGCAACACTATGTATTTTTAACAGATAAACAGAGAGAATAGTGTGTTTTGCACTAACAAGCAAAAGGGCAGCTAACAAGAGAGAATTCTTCTGTAAGCTCTTGATCTTAGTTTTGCCCACAGACTACATTTGTAAAATGTCCAGTAAAACATCTTCATTTTGAACCGATACACTATAATTCAGAAACTGCTATAAAACATTACATCTTAATTATGCCATAGAACTTTCCCCACCCTGAAGTAAATGTTAAGGCTATTTCAATATAAAAGTCATAATGTCTTCTAAAGCACACGAAACTTCACCCACCCATATCTGTAGAAGAGCTCTAACATTAAAATATCCATGTCAGTGCCATACTAGAGATCTCTAACCAATACTCCACAGATGCAGTGTTCTACAATGCCTTCGCACTGCCCATGAGCTCTGCCTGGAGCTGCAGCCAAAGGGCAAGGGCTCTTCCACTTGCACAAACTGCACTGGTTGGAGTTTTTTTTTCTTTTTTTTTTTAAAGAAAATGACAGCACTAGCCAGGTGTACTCCTCTTATTGTCCATGGTTTCATTTCTTGCACTGAGGTACAGAAACTGAATTACAGCAATTTCTACTTTATATATTTTGCATGGCCTCATAATCCCACTACTACAGCACTATGTACTCTTAATGCACTTACTCTGGCAATACCTCTTTAAGGGAACAAACTAGTATCATTCCCTTTTTATTGAAGGGGACTAAGTCTGGGAGAGAGGGACTTTGCAAAGACTTGCCTGAAGAGGTCTATGACAGAGATAACCTAACTCAGTGTCAAGCTAATGCCCTACCCTTTCAATCACATTTAGTTTATTACTCCAATTGAAATCCCCTCCTAAGGATGGCTGAAGTGCACATAGCAAAAAATCTTTTGGAGATGTTTTATTTCAGTCCATCCACAAGTCTATGCCGTGCAAAACAATAAACTCAAGATACGCATGTAGCAGTCGATGCAGGTTTATTGAGGATCTAAAAATACTGTGCTAGCTTTTTTTAGAGTTGCACCTATTAAGCATATGTACATACTGGTAAGCTAGTCTTGGCTGCAGTAGTGTCCAGGGGACACACAGAGCAATTCAGGATACCAGGCAGACCTTTTCAGGCGCAATCATGACATTTGTTACTAATTTTGCCTAGGGACTCGGTAACAATCAAACTTCACCAAATTCCTTCCCTGCACACAATTACAAAGTCAAGTGAAGAAAGAAGGGAAGGAATATACTAATTTATAGCTATATGCAGATTAACTGTTATACACATTTTCATGTGTTTACATCACACATGATCACCGTAAGTATGAAAGCACACTTGGGAATCAAAGAATTAAAATGGGGAGTTCTTAAAATTGTAAGATAGGACTTTTAGCAATTACCATGACATGTATATTCCTCTCATCTTTGCAATCTTCTTCCTGACAACCACTCCAAGGGAAAAGAACCTTTGTTGTTTTCCCACAACTGCAATATCCGAGGCACCACAAACAAAAAACAGTTTCCAGGCCCACAAGGAACAGACGCATGATGGAATTGTGATGATGGAGCTCCGCCATGCAAGGACAAGCTTCCACCCCTTCAACTCTCTAAGTGAATCTTCTGTTTAACTCAGACAAGGTAAGAACAACTCATACTGATTTTTAGTAGGAACACAGCACAGACTGCAGCAGCTGGTCCGCAGGGACAAGGACTCTTTCAGCAGACCATGGTAAGGGCTCTGCCACTGCCACCACGGGCTGTTCTGAGGCCCCAGAGGTCAGGGAGCACCTCGGCCACTGCTTGCCCTACAGCCGCCAATGTCAGATTTCTGCCATTGAAGGGGTGAGAGGGGAAAAGGAGGAGAAGAGCCATCGCACATTTTGTTGTGAAACTTAACAAGGTTTCACAGAAAAAATAAAATAGTGGCCAGAGTTTTTTAAATGCAAATAGTAGAGATGAAATGAAAACCTCATTCTTCCCCTTTCCATAAAAGCTGTGTATTTATAGAAGACACTTAGGGGAGGGGGAACAACAAACAAACAAAAACAACAACAAAACTAAGCCTTGAGAACTATGCATGAGGAATGCTAAGTCACAGTATTACTTAGAAAGAAATAATAAGTACTAGTTTGGACATAAGTGTGAGGACATTTACCTGCTACAATAGATTGAGTCTAAGTCAAAGCTCTTCCTTAATCTCACACCACTTGTATTTGTGGCTTTGTTCTCTGCCTGAAAATCTTGAAATATGCACAAGTTCCTTGCAGACAAAATCTGCCAAATCAGTCACAGAAGTACTGTCAGAGCCACAAAAATTAACAAAAAGCAGAAGAAAATTCACACTCATTGCTATCTGCACATCAGACTACCAGTAAAAAAGAAGTTTAAATAAAAGAATTTCTTCTACATATACATAATTCCTGAAGTTAGCAGGCTAAGTTTGTATTACTACAGACATTGCTAACTCAGCAGCTTTGCTTAAGCAAGATTTCCACATTCTCCAGCTAACTTCAGCTCACTTTCTGCAAGACATGTGACCCTGCTTCAGCATACAGCTACACAGTGGAATGAGCACAGAGACAGGGATTCCCCCAGCAACCCTTTCAGAGGCTCAGGGCTTTCGATTTCAGACTGAGGTCAAGGAGGATGGGTACAACATACAGGAAGGTAACATCAGAGAGATGGGTGAGATGACAAAAAAACTAGCAGAAAGAAGAAAATCTCTCCCTCCTGAAACCACAAGTGTGTTGGTCCCTTCAGATTCTCTTCCTCTTGCACCTAAACTTCCAGTAGATTTTGTCCATTTTCTAGAACACAATGCCTTCTAGTTATATATACTTAGTGCTACAAAGATATTATGGCAGGACAAACTGTTTCAAATTATATGAACCACCCATCCAATTCAGCAACAACTTCTTTAGTGTGCCACCCGCCTTTATTTTAGCACTTCTTTTTTCATATGGAAAGAATGTTTTGTGCCTAATTTCTCAATTTCATTGGAGGAACCGTCTATAATTTGAAATATTGCGAAGCTTTACAAATAGTTTTGAAAAACCTTATATATAAACCTCCCCCTAGCATCCAGTAGACACTGGATTTAGAGGTTCAAGTCTTTAACAGCAGCAGGTGGAAAAAAACCCTGTCAGTTGCTCAGCTCCCAGTGTCGCTTCACTAGCCCTCTAGTCAAATTCTAAAATAAGTATATCTGCAACTCTAATGTTAAAAAAAGAAATTGCCTACCACACTCCAATTTTTTAAGCTTTTTATACCTTAAGTAAGTAAAATGACACTTCTGCTCTGAATAAACAGTTTAAAATAAAGACTCTTGTAATAAATATACTTTGCTTGCCTAGCTGCAATAGTAAAAATTTCTTCAGCTGAACATGAACACATTCTTTTCCTGTTCATTGTGGAGAACTAATTCTTCAGTAATAAAATCCACCCACTGTATTTCTTGCTAATCTGTGTTCTTAAAACAGTCTCTACTATTGAGAGTGACTGAGCTGTTATATTAAACCAGCCTAGGAATATTTTCCACCATCATTCTGGAGAGGAATGAGGGGAAATGCACATTTGTAAATGGTTGACATTCTCCTCCCTCTCCCTCCAAGCAAATTGTACACACGTAAAAAAAAAAAAGGCAAGGGAAACAATTAATCTTCCAACTCCTGAATTTTGGCTTCAATTCCCTAACGTGGCTTCATGCACAAAACTGACATGTGGAAAGAATAATCCATGGTGACCAACTTGCTGAGGGTTGTGGAAAACTGGTCTGTGAAGCACAGCAAACTCTCGCCAGAGATCTGCTGCCACACAGACCTCAGCAATGTGCATCACAAGGGTAGCATCATGTCCCTCGTCCTTCCCAGGCATTCTTAAAAACTTCAGTGTTTAAAAGCAATCACTGACCACCTCTTCCCTCCCACAGTAAAGCTGAATAAGCCTTTTTTTTTTTTTTCCTCTTTTAAAGAAAGACATATATGCAATTACAAATGTATGCACTAACTTAAAGTCACATTTTAGTCTTCAAGGCATGTAACTTCATTCTGTGGTCCTAAGGCCTCCTATGGATACTGGCACCATTTCTGTCAGGAAGCAATCCATCTATTTTAGGACACAGAGGGTATTTTTAAACCTACAAATTTGCTTTCAGTTTGAAGCTGCCCTTTTAAAGTGAAATCCCACCTGTAACAACTCCCTCTTCATGAAATATCTTAGAGTTTGAAAACGAAGTGATGAACAGTACTTATTAAAGCATCTATTTAAAAATTCCCTTGTTCATTGACAAAAAAATAAAATAAACCTGGAATCATCTCATACCACATCCACTATTTTACAATTTTAATTCCCTCCTGAATAAGCAGCAACTCTCATAAGTGCTGTCTGCACGTAATTGTATCCCAGTACTTTGCTCTATTATTATAAAATATTTCAGGAAGCATATCTGTAATTTCTAAATATCTTTCAAATTTGCAGGTTTTTTTAAAAATACCTTCTTTTTCTGCATTTTGAGGTAGCAAAACACTTTGTTTCCCCCTGACAGGGGAGTGCTATCTTCCCTGCTCTCCCTGAGCATATTGACAACCACCAGATAAGTAGCTCCAGCACACAGATCTGTGTTACCATGGTTCATTCACAGTGCTGTAAAAGAACTGCTCCCAGACACTATTGTAGGCAACTGGGCACCAATAAACTTTAGTTTACATTGCTGTTGTAGCTCGTGGCTGGTGTCTCCCTAGCTCCTTTAGTTTTTTAAGCTCCCTGAGATGCCGATCTCATTCCTACTAGGCAGGAGTAGTGTTCTCCAATCACTGCTACAAGAAGCTAGTGTAAGCACCAATTTCCATTTATAGCTCTCTACTAAAGTTTTCTCTCTTGTTCAGGCAAACACCGGGCTCAGTATGATTACAATCCATCTGTGCATATATCTGGTAGAAAAGTTATTTCCTCTTACAGAGGGTTGTATTTATTTAGCTGTTCCAGTACAGCTGCTCCAAAGCCATTTGGAGTCCAAAAGCGTGCTTTTCTGATGTTGCATTTCCCAATGAAATGCCTCAGCTGCTGAGCAAGAGCCCAAGTGATAGCCTGAAGAAACATTATCTCTCAAAGGGTTTGTGTCCACCCTGCAGCTGAGCCCACCGGTCCCGACAGCCATGAAGCACAGGCTGCCCTCACCAACAGGCACCTGGCAGCTCCCCTGCCCTCACAGGCAGCCTGGCATGCCACGACCTGTGGCTGCAGCTGCTGTGACACTCAGTCCCCACCTCCATTAATTTAGGCCTCCCAGGCTCAGCCAGGCACTAAACACCCCCGGAAAGGCAGGCGAGGTTACAGATGTCTGCACTCTGTCCAGCAGGGCACAGAAAGGCATCCTGGAATACACTCACTTCATTTAGGTCTTGGACAAGGCTTTTCCGAATTTTTAATATATAGCCCCTTCTGTTGTTTGTACTAATCATTCTGCATTTTTACAAGCAATGAATATACACACAGCTGCTTTTTCAAGTTCTGTGCCGCAAGGAAAGCAAGCTCCCTAAAATGATAGATTAAAGAACCTACATCAGTGTTCAGACTCCATCAATGGAAAAGGTTTCTTTCTGTTTTAATATTAAAAAAACCCATATATTGCTACCAACAATCCTCAAGAAAAATCCTAAAACATTCTCTCTCAATTGCCTTAAACCTCAACTTCCAAGAGACGCAATGTTCTCCATGAAATTAAGGCCACAACATAGTGTACATTTTGTTTGGTAATAAGGAAAGATTAATGCTATTAATGAGCACAATTTGCTTATTTTTGTGACTTCAAACAACACCCTTTATCATTAACTAGTTGTGTTCTATCTTTCCCATACATTATACGTATGCTGTACGTGTACACACATACATTTACATGACTACACGCATTGCAGGTATGCAGAATTTCTTCCATCTGAATTGGTTCTTAAGCAATTTACTTAAATATTTTTATCTTAAAATAATTCTTTATCCCCATAAACAAGAAAGCATTACACAAAACAATCTGATTAAATTATGAAGGCTCCAGCATGTTAATGTCTTTCTAATCATCAAGGAATTGTAAAAGCACACTCTCTTGTTTAAAGAGAAAGAAAACCAGTTATTTTGCTTTTAATAACTTGGTTTAAAAGATGCACTAAGGACCCCAAAATTTTTTCACCTTTACTTTTCATGTTTAACCAGTAAGGTGTTTGTAATTGCTAAACCTGCATGTATTTAAGGTCATCTACAAAGGAGAGGGAAAAAATATTGTTTATCTGGCTATATTTCAGTATTTAAAAGATACTGCAATGGTATTCTTAAAATTAGGCATACCTTATCTAAAATGCTAGACAAAGTTACAAATTTATTAAAATTAAGTTGAAAATCAGCACTGACAGTACTGAGAAGAAAAAAAGAACTCACTGTTTGAAAAAAGCTCCACCAAATTTAACATCCATGAGTGTCATGTCCTAATTGAAGGAAAGACAATTTCTTCCAGCAATTGTATTTAATAATAGCAAGGACTGTGACTGTTGCTGAACAGATAAGCTGACATTGTTCCAGACACATGAGTTTTCCAGATCTTCCTCTTTAGTTAAATCAAAACCCAAAACCTCATTCCCATTATTTTTAGTTTAAAAAAGGGATGGTGGAGAAGTCACCTTCAAAGCAAAATGGTCCACATAAGTCCAGTAAGCTTGCCAAGTGTTAACCTTTGCTTTATTTCTTTATCAGTTGGCTTTTTCTCTGTGTGTAATACACAGAAATCAAATCAGTGGTTCTTTCCCTTCAAAGTGATCAGAAACTCACCTGTTCTCACAATTCAATATTTGCAAGAAATACTTGCAATGCTGTTGTGAGACTACAAGTGAATTGTATGAATGAATAAAGCTATGTAGAATAATTAAGAGTAATAAACACAACCTTAACTCTATAAAGTTATTTCCAGCAGTGAAGTTGTTTTTAACTAAATTGACAACACAGTTGAGAATTTCTGATGGAGTTGAGTACTGAATATTAAAAGCCAAGTGAAAAAACCATTTTCTTTCACAATAAACTCCCCATTTACTCCATGCAAATTTGTAGCAACTCTCCAAGCCAGGACTATAAGCAGCAGCTACAAGGAACACACTACAAGAAAGCCTTCCAGGTTTTACTCTCTTAGGCACCACGCTAAGGGGTAACAGTTTTGAATAAAACAGTCACAAGCAGAAAACTTACAACAGAAAAGACAAGGTTTCCACATGACTTTTGCAGTTGTTACCGTCAATTTTTGGTTCTGTCTCCTGTGTGTCTCTAGTCACACACTGCAAAAACGGTATCAGTGTCATACAAAACACAGCTGTGCTATTGTACATAAATCCAACTTCTCTCAGCTCCTTACTTGCTTGTAACCCAGTATCATCTATGTGTAAAACTGCTCTGTCTTTTTTAAGTTGTAGCCTTTTGTGCTCAGGACATCCCCAAATCCAAGCTTACAGCTATTCCAAATGAAGGGTATAACAAAAGGTTACAGACAAGCAATCTATCACCAAATAACTTTTTTCCCTTTTTCAAGCAAGAAAACCTCATACTCTTCAAATCTGATGCATTAAGCCATTTTGTGGCTTAATACAGAGCAGTATTAGATTTTCATTAAAATACATCAACATTATGCAAAAATGTCCAGGGGGGAAAGCAAAGGGTTAAAAATTCTTATGACAGTTGCTGCAAAGAAATAGTAGCAACAAAACTTGACAAAATATTCACTAAATCTCTTGTATTCAAAATCATGATGCTTTTCCCTTTCAGATGGGGTCACTATGTCCTGCCAATTCATGAGTTCCCAAAAATAAACCAGTTGAGTAACTGAAGATTTTTCACACTGCCTCCATGCATCCAAACTGTACAGCTTAGACAGCTAGTTACTTGTAAACAGCCAGGCATCCCACACTAACCTCGAGTATTTTCCCAAGCAAATTCTGTCACTTAAAATTACTCTGTTATAGCTGTCACCGGACACAGAATACCTTCCACCTCCAAACTGTACTTTTCCCATAAATCAAGTCACTCAGAAAGAATCATCTTCTTAAAATGCTTTTTAGCACACAGCAAAATTAAGCACTTATGTTCATCTTCACAATGAGAAACCACCATAGAGCAGCTGAAAGATGCAAAACATGCCCTGAAAGCATGCTCCAAGGAAGAAAACTGATCCGTTACTTTGGTTTGTGCCATCTTTTACCTTTTCAATGACACTTTTCAATGACAAAGTTACCCAACTGAGAAACAGAAAAGTATGAAATAATTTTGTAGAAAGGCCAGACTGAATTCACCTAAAGTGCACAGGGAAATGATAATTTTGTTCACTGACAACACGGCTTAAAGCCAAGGAAGTAACCTGGCTAGGGAAACTCTTCTCCATCTACACAAAGCACTGAGCCTGTCTGAGTTCAAGCATGTTTGCACAACGCTGTCAGGCACATGAGGGGATTCTGGGGTGTCCTGTGCAGGGCCAGCAGTTGGACTTGATGATCCTGATGGGTTCCTTTCAACTCAGCATATTCTATGACTCTGTGAATCTGTTCCACACAGAAACTGGAGACTCACTTCTTGAGCGCAATCCAGAAGCCTCAATTCCACATTTTGGATTTCCAGAAAAAACATGATAGGGGTTAAGCATCTCACAAAAAACCAAAAGTCAGCCTTTCAATCACAACATCCAGGAAAAAGCCGGTCAGAAGGGCCCACAGAGGATGCATATAGGTAAACATGTATCTGTAGATTGATGAAAAAAGTTGTGATTCTACTCAAGGTTTGTATCTGCTGGAGGTCCACTGAGGGTGCCAGTAACCATTTCCGAACAGCGAAATCAGCTCCTTCTCAAACACAGCAGGTGCGAGAGGGTGTGAGCTCCCGTACAAAGCCTGCTGACAAAACACCCAGCCATGGAAATGCAAATTCAGACTCACATATCACACCTTCCCCTATCAGAGTCTCCATCAATCAATCAACTCCCCCGGTGGGGCAAAATCTCCATGCCCACTCACATTATACCACTACTTGTTAGGTCAGAGTATGATTCTGTAGCCTCTTGACTGAAGGCAATTACCTCACCTTAAAACGAAGATGATAACAAGGCACAAACAATGTAATTTGCTTTTCAGCAAGTGAGCTTGCAAGAAAGCTGGAAACAGTTTTGTTGTGTGTCCTGTGGCACCAGAAAACAGTTCCTCCCTGAATGGCATTTTATTGCCTTCGCTTTCAAGTCTGCCTGTCTTTAGTCCTACTTATCCCACAGCTGTCTAAAGCTTGTAGATATAAGTGTAGACTCATGCATTAGATGCAGGAAATTCCATGACTGCAAGACCTAATGGGTCTTCTGGGTGAGGGCAAAGAACATGACTTGTTCTAAGCTCAAGGTACCTTGTTGCTGATCATTTTAGTTTCAGTATAAGCAGCTTGTTTTGTCTAAGTACGAATAAAAGGCTCAATGAAATCATAAATCATCACTTCCCCTTAAGGGTGGGATGTCACAGAAAGAACACTGAAAGCACTTCAGGCTACTGAAAGAGATTAAGAGCAAGATTTTACACAATATTTTAAAACGTTACACAAAGCCATTGCCTTCTTGGGAAGAGTATGAATGTGATTTCTTAAACATTTTAACACAATTAACATGTGTTATCCCAACAGACCTCCAAAAGAACTGCTGATGCAGGCCAAATCCCAGTATTGCAACCTCCACTAGCAAATCAGAACTTCAAATTTGCTTTTGTCAAAAGGGACATCTATAGATCACTTAGCCTTCTAAAGGCTTAAATGTAGCCTGTACCTTTGTTATACATTATTCAAACTAATGGTAAAAAATCTGCAGTAAAACCATATTGTCTCAGAATATGAAAGTAAAACTGTAGACTTATCTACACCATGGAACCTGAGAGCAGGTGCAGTCTTTTTCATTAACACTCAAAAGTGTAGAAGCAAATCACCTCATGTAGATTTGAATTATTCTCAAAAACTTTCTTCCACTGCTCAGACCTTTGACAAGAGAATACAGAAAACTGTATTATTTTGTTTTATAGAGAATTATCTTTCTGTATTTGACAACAGGGAGTTGCTGCAAACAGTAGTGCCATCTCTGCTCTTTAGCCAACATGTGAACCAGTTCAATCAGTGAGTTTTCTTGTTTGCTTTTTGTCCTTGAAGTATGCTCTTTTGGTAGTATATGGACTTACTGAGCATTTACAATTTGAGATCAAAATTCAAGTACAGTTTAAATACCGATATCTCTCATGAAGGAAGCATTAAAAGCTTCTAAATCTAATTATCCTTCTACCTTGCCATTTCTTTACTCTGCGTGTGCATGAAAATGCTTTTTTGAGGGTTGTCTTTTAAAGACAAGAAGTTTTGCCCTTTCATCTAAATATCACTCTTCTATAAATATCAACAGCAACTTGACGTGCTATAACAACAGAATATTGCTGATCAGGATTGGAACAGATTATTGATTTATCGCCACTGGGAAAAACAGAAGACTTCTGTTTAAAAACAGTAAAAGTCATTTCAACATTAGTTGAAAGAAGCAGCAGCATCTTGACAACACAGGTGCTTTAACACTGACTCCAAGTATCAAATACACTGTCCTTTTAAGTAAATATCCACGTACACGTGGTCAAGCAATTGTTGGTGTTGACAACTATTAGGGCCACTGCCCTTTGTCTCATACTTGCCTAATGATACCTCTGACAGAGGTGCCTAGTGGAGAAATCCATAAAGTCGCTAAAAAGCAGCAGTGCAACCTGCTGGCCCGTGAAAGGTCTCTAACCTTGCTCTATCACCTCTGCATTAAGGATGACTTTCTTCTTTATGACCAGTCTGTCCATGTTTCATCCTGTGCTTAACAATGTAGCAAATATATGTTCATTTCATTCCTAGACTAACAAACAAAAACTGCATTGTGGCTTACATGTGTGCATTCGCAGGTTAGCTCATTTTAAAATGCCAGGAGAGATTACCTGAATAAGGAAACTGAATTTAGCAGTGTGCAGTTTATATCAATAGCAATTAGTATTATTAATAAAGAGCTCTTTCAGTTGCTGAGAAAAACTTTACAAATCAAGGCTTCAAACCTGTATTTTATTGCTTTTGCTAACAAAGCTCTCTGTATTTTAATTTCTTCGGTAAAGTAACTGGGTTTATTTACATTGAAATAAAAAAATCTCAGCTGACTTTGTCTTTTAAATAAAAAAGTATCAGCACTGCCTTCAACACAGCTTCTTGCAAGGCAGCCCCTTATTCACTGTTAGAAAATGCAAAACCGAGTACAGTATCCACTACACCAAATTTCTCAGGTTTTTAATACCTCTTCATTCTTTACATCTCAAATTTAAAATGAACTGTCTATAAGGAGTTTCAGGTTCATCTTTTCATATTCTTAGGTCATACATACCAAATTTTTTTACACAAAAAGTTACAGTACCTTTTCTATAGGCAGACCTACAATAGCAAAATAAGTCAGCTTGTACCACACCTGAAATATTTCACTTTTGCCAAAAAAAGACAAGGACTAAACCAAAGAGGAGTCCATGTGGTGTTCATATTTCAAAAAGAAAGAAGAAATGTCTGAAATACATTTTGCACTCTTGAATATATTTAGAAAATCATGGCAACAAAGACCACTTTAATGTTGACATTAAATCAGGAAAAAAACCTGAAGCTCATAATCAAATGTAACATTTTGCACAATAATTTACTTGCAATCTCACTCGTACATGAAAAAGACTTTCCGATTATTCAAGTAGGACAGCTTAAACTCTTAAGAGTAAGAATGCCCAATGGTACAGTAATACTTCATTAGTCATAGCTTTCATTTACAATACAACTCTTTACTTCTCCAAAGGCACCTCAACTCATGTTAATATAAACAAATACTGTTAAATACTACAAGATTTAATTATGATACAGACTTTAAAAAATATTTATATTTTCTAGAAATTTGAAAATAGCTTTTCAATAAAAGATCCAAATAAATTTATAATCTTAATTAAAGATAATACTATAATTGTTCCTGATATCTAGCATTTTTCATATACAATAACATCTAGTGTTTGTCAAAAAAGATCCTAAGAAAATAAATCAGCTCCAAATTTTCCAAGTCTTGAAATCAAACTTAGCCATAAGGGCAGTCAGATTTCCCTGCCAATTTCACACATACGAGTATTTGGGATCCTAAACTGTCATCACTGGAATTTCCTAAAGCAATCAGAAGGCCTTACAGCTGTGTCTCTCCTCTCACCAGGAATCTGGCAGTGCTGGGACTTTCAAAACGGTATAAAACCTAATTTAAAATGGGAAAATACTTGGCTAAATTCTCCTCCGCCCGAGCGTAGTAATTTCCCACAAACACAGCAAATTCTCCTTTCAGGAAATGTATGAAAAATAGCGAATAAATTATGTAGGAGGAAATAAAGCCTGAAATTAAAAGTTTAACGGCAAATGATCCAGTTAAAACCTCACAAGTATTTTTAATGTACTTTGTTTTGCTCTTCAATGTGTCTAAAGGTGACTGTTCAGCATGAAGAATCTGAATAGAAAAGGATTATTATAAAACTGTAAGAATAGTTTTAACTTGCATTACTATAAAACACTAAACAACAATGCCAGGAGACACATGCAGGGATTCAAAAGGAGATGCTCAAGGAATCCCAAGTGTCCACGGGCGCAGCAGATAAGGTCGCACCTAAGCATACATGATTAAGTCAAGCTGGAAATCACACAACATCCTCAAGCAACCTGGGATGCACTTTTACCTATGAACTACACCATAAAAGCCAATGTGGAGATTATTCAGACTTCTGGAACCAGTTTCAACTTTGGACTTAATGACAACGCACACCACAGACACGGTGACAAGCACTTCGGCAGGCTGACTGCCCCACAACAGGCAGCTTCACACAACAACAGACTCTAGTTAACTCAGGCTGAAGGAAAGCAGATTATCTGGTGGCTGGAAATCAACCATGCGACACTGTATCACCACCAAACTGCAAAACAAAACTAGTATTTCAAAAAGTCCTTTCACTTAAAAGCCCTTGATTAAAAAGAATACAAAACACAAAAGCAAACCTTGCAATCACAATTTGTGCATATTTTGGTCACTGTAGCTCTAGAAACACCAAAAGCAACATTATCAAAGACAACAAATTAAGATAAACCCCAAAATTCTAGTCAAGCTTGAAATAATAGTACAAAGAGCCCAAAAACTTCAATTTTTATTATTTTTTTTTTTAAAACAGAACAAAACTTCACAAACAGTACTCTAGCATCATAAGAAAAAGAAACATTTGTTCTCAGGGGAATTGAGATACAAAATGAGATAGTTAAGGGTATATTAACAGAACAGTGTGTTTACATATAAATACACACTTGTCTTCCCAAAATAAATGACAAGAGAATATATTAATATATATTACTGCACTGCAGCCTTTCCTATTAGTAAGCTATGATGGTGAAAGCCAAGCAACTGAGGAGCAATAACACTATATAAATAAAATAAATAAAACTCAAGCATGAATATGGACTTGATCCCACTTCCTGTCTCTTATGAACACATAAGTAACATATTTAGTAAAACAATATCAGAACTGTTTCTCAGTTTATTACTTCGGTCACTAATAGCACTTAACTTACAGAATCAGAAAACATGCTGAGTTGGAAGGGACTGATCAGGGTCATCAAGTCCAACTCCTAGTCCTGTGCAGGACACCCCAAAAAATCCCACCATGTGCCTGAGAGGATTGTTCAAACGCTTCTTGAGCTCTGCTAGGTTTGGTGCTGTCACCAAGACCCTGAGAAGCCTGTTTCAGTGCTCAGCCATGCTGTGGGTGAAGAACTTTTTCCTGATATCCAACCTAAACCTCCTCTTAGACATCTTCATGCCATTCCCTCCAGTCCTGTCCTGGTCACAAGAGTGAAGAGATCAGTACTTGCCTGTCTGCTTCCTCTCATGAGTTTCAATCATTAACAGTACCCAAGTCAAACTATATGGAACTCAAAAGTTAATTTTCATTAATTAATTAGGAGTAAAAAAGAAACCATTATTCTATGCTTTGCTTGTAAGCCTTTTAAGATGCCTTTAAAAACAAACAAACAAACAAATTAACATACACTGAACACTTTGCCACCCACTCCAAATCTAACTTTTCCCAGTTTTGAACTTCTTGATCAAGACCTGCATCCCCATCTGAACTGTTGCTCCTAAACACCTGGACACTGACTGCATTTAAAGTGCATATATTCACATTTTTTCCCCCGGTGTGCAGAGCACAGCTTTTACTCATTCAGTATACTTTTCAGTCACTGGAGTTGACCAGCACAGCCCTGAGAAGGGCTACAGTTGGAGACCATTCCGAAGCAGAAGTTACGCAAAGCCTTGCTGAAGTGCTTATTGAGCAGCCCCATGCTGCAAACACGTGCCATTTGTGCCCTGGGAGCTGCTGTAGCTGCCAAGAAGCTTCCACCGAGAATGCAAACTGCTGGTATGCAGCTACAAAAATTTAAATTATTACTTGACCAACCACCTCCTCCAGGAACCTACATAATGCATGACAAGGATTTCTTGGTTTGAATGCTCAAATCACACCAAAGGGAATGTGTGATTCAAAGTCCAAACGACTCCCATCTGGCGGACAGCTCTCTGCCACACTTCCAATTATTAGGGAAGGTCCTGAGGATGATATTTCCTTGAATTAGCAGTACATCCCTCCTATTTACAAACTGCTCAGTGACAAGTCTTCCCTTTGGATGTGACTCATGAGCTTTGGCTTGCCTGTGCCAGAACTTGCAGCTTTTTGGACATGTGTTGCAAAACCTCACCACCAGAGCTCCTGCCTCCGTCACCTCCCCATTCCACACAATGAACACTCAGAGAAAAGTGGTTTATTTCTTATTTTATGTCACTTAGAATTTAACTATTTGCAACTGGAGACAACATGCAAATTTACTGCACTTCATTTTAGCGTAAACTGTAATTTACTGCAACCAATACTAAGATTTTATGCAATGCTTCGAACAAAACAAGAAAAACAACCAGTTTGTTTTTGTTGCTGTTGGCATTTTTTAGAAAAGGTGAAACAATAAAAACCCAAAAATACCAACATCCAAAATGCCAACATCCTCATTCAACATTCCATCAGTCAGTGAGAAAAGTGGTTGCTAAATGCTTATCTAAGCTCAACAGAAAACTAGGTAAGCATCTTGAGTAGAAACTCCTCAAGAGCTGCCAAGCACATAGGAAACAGACTCACCTTTGGAAATGGGGCCACAGGCCAGGCAGACTCCCATTCTGATTCATGGCAGTCACTCTCCTCGTAGGCCTGGGCACACCTCCCTACACACACACACACAGAGACACAGACCGCTGCCAACACCATCACCGAGGTGCCCATTTGCAAAGAAAGGCTGCAGGTCCTCCATCAGCGGCAACTTAAGGGATTGCCTGACAGAACAGTGTCGTGGAAGGGATGACAGGCTTGAAAATATCTCCTGCAGTTCTGCAGCCGTCACTGACAGGTGACAGTAAGAATGAAAATGCAGAAACATAAACTAACATCTGGAACATTCATGCAGGCTCTCAGAAGGTCTGTACTGTGCTACAGCTCTCACCATGTGGCCACTGCTGTCATGCACCTGGATGGGTTAAAGGCTAGCACGGCTACACCTCCGTTTTGCTAACAGGCAAACAAATGTATACATATCTATGACTAATCCCACCGAGTACCACAGGACGACTCAAGGACATGCAAGCTGCCTACTTCTTAGTATACAAGCCTGAAGAAACCTGGCCTAAAACTTTCTCTCCTACCACACAGGTTGTGCAAAGCAAAAGACTCAGCATAAGGAATGGCTATATTGTATCATTACTACAAATGATTCAGGAAATCTTTAAGCACTACTCTTGTTGCACCCCAGAGGTAATTCTGACATTATAACATCCAGTATAAAATAGGTCGACAAGTTAGTCAAGACACGAAGTACAATTCCAAGAAAAACCTACAGGCAGAACATCAGAATAATCACGGATTAACACATACTCATTTTGTTTCAAAAGAAAATATTCTAATAAACTGGACTATAATAAATAGAATATAATAAAGAGAAGGCTCCCTATGAAAGTTTGTCAAGTGACAGGCCTTGTGCTGTGGTTCATTAGCCAATTGCTAAAAAACCCAAAAAAACCCAAAAAACCAAAAAACACCAAGCAAACAAAACAAAAAACCCCACCACTGTCAATACATCTGTACATCCTTCATCAACGAAGCTACATTTTACCTAAAGCATTTAGTTGACAACCTGAGGAAACCATTACTAACAAGATGATCTGTGTATTCAGCTACAATATGTTCAAGTTGAACACCGAGCAATATTAAGGCAGCTTCCCATTTTTATAGTACTTTCCATCACAGTACTCACAATACTTTGCATGCCTTTGTGGCATTGATTACAACATCAGCAGTGACTGCTAAAGATAACATTTCTAGAAAATTGTCTCTATCGTTAGGCCAATTTCTTGAGTATCAGAAATCTTCCAAATCTGGTATTTTGTGAATTTCAAGTACTTCCAAAACTAAGCTGATAAAAATAACAGGTAACCAGCACCCCTGAAAACCAAATCTTAGCGACCTTAAGCTGTACCCACAAGCACTTTGGCATAATTATGTTGATCTTTCAAAGTCTTAGTTAAAGGCTTGCTAACACATTGTCAGCAGCACACATTCTCACTGCCTCATACTGTCCCTCAGCCAACACACCCTGCAAGATCACTGAACAATATGCAACTCTTTAGTTAAAGTTGAAGAAGCATGCTCAAAGTGTACCTCTGGTCTAGCAATCCTTTCAAGCTATCGTTTTTTGCAGCCTTATACAGAATCTCTCCTCAATGCTCTTATCTCCATTTCCAAGTAAGCTAGCTGAACTGCAGTCGCTTATTTTAACGTATGTCTTTTTCCCACACAAACACACAAAAAGTTAGACCAGAGGAAGAATTACACAAAACCTGCAGGAGTGTCAGCAAACCTGCAGGAGTGTCAGCAAACCAGCAGTATTTTCACCTGATGCGTAATCACTTCAGAAACATGATCACACAGATTCAGCAAGCTTTCAATTTCTATCTGCTGTGATTTGAGAGACTACTTGTGGCATTTCTGCAGCGTATTTCAGGTCTGTGACTTCTATGATCAGCCTCGTTCCGCTTACCCCCACTTCCTCTTCTAATTCTACCATGAAGTCCAAGAGTAACGTGGCAGTTCAATGCAGAATACACTTCTTTTGAGCATTTGCAATGCAAAACCAGGTTTTGTTCAGTATAGAAAACTTGCACAATAGCCTGCGTATACGTATTCGTTCCAACAATGCTGTCCTATGCAATCACTCTGTAATTACACAGTCATAAAGCTGCTGCTGTTGCTGCTTGGAACTGCAGTCTCGCCCTCTAAACAACCTAATATCAGTGTCCGCATTAGGACGATTCTTTTCTCTCTTCCCCTCCCTTAACTCCTTGCTCCAGTACAGACGGCCTTTACATTGAGTTCAAAACATGCAGTCGGAATGAAATAAAAGTATTATTAAAAAAATAAGCTGTTTTAAAGAGGATGGTCTGTTGAAGCCATAGAACTCATAGAATATTTCGCTAATTCTGCAAGCTGCAACCACACAAGTCTTTACAAACCAAAAATAAATCCTGCTTACGCCTGTTAAAAAAAAACCCAAACCGTAAGTATTATATAAGACTCTCACATACGCGCGTAGGTGTATTGTCAGCTTTTACTGCTAAACTGCAACGAATCAGTCCTTTGCAGTTGCTGCCAGAAAAGAGCCGTACACTTGCGAGCACGGGATTTTTAGAAATTATCTAACAGATTCCTCCCCACCCCCCTGCACTGCGTAAAGCCCAGAGCAGAGCGACCCAACCCTGGCCACGCTGCGCGCCCAGCGGCGGCCGAGCCTCGGCGGCTCCCCCGCAGCCCCGGAGCCGCCGCACACCCCGGGCCGAGAGAACCTCCCCCCGACCCACAGCAGCCCCCACGACACCGCCCGCGGGCAGCTCACCCGGGCACAGCCGCATGCCGGACGCGCTGCCGCAGCCCGGCAGCCGCCAAGAAACCCCTCCGGAGCGCTCGTCACAACTCCGGGGAGGGCATGCAGGGGACGATGGCTCAGCAGCCCGGCTCGGCCCCCCGCAGCAGGCGGGCCGGGAGTGCCGCTGCCCCGGCCCGGGCGCGGGGCCAGCCGCCCTCGTCACCTCCGCAGGTACTTGTGCTCCTCATCCTGCACCCAGCACCCGCAAACAAAGCACGCACCACCACCACCCCCCGAAAGAAAAGCAGCAGGGAAAACAGACACAAACACACACACATCCCTCCAAAATGGCAGGAAAACGGAAGCAAATCGTGCGAATTAAAAAAAAAAATAAATAAACGCGCGGAAAACAGGAGAGGGAAGAAAGAGAACGTGCTGGCTCACCTGCGCAGCGAGGCTCGGCGGGCGCCACGGGGGACGCGGAGCGGCGCTTTGCAAAGTGGGGCAGGGGGGAGGGAGGAAGAGGGAAAAAAAAAAGACCCAAAAACTTTGTTTCTTTCTCTCCGGGACTCAGGGAAAGCGTCACTTCCTAGTGTGGCAAGCGGGGAGGCTCCCGGGCCCGGGCTCCTCAACAGCTCCTCCTCCCGCCTTCCTCGTCCTCCTCCTCCTCCTCCCCCTGCCCCTGCCCCTGCCGCGCAGCTGCTCGCCGGCCCTCGGCGCCTCTCCCCGGCACCGGCCTGGGCCCCCTGCCCTTGTCCGCAGATCTCGGCTTGACCTTTCTGCGCTTGGCTGTGGATGCTGTTGGCAGGGAAGGAGGGCAAATCCCCAACGAGTGAGGGGCGGGCAGAGAGTTTGCAGCACTGATTTGGGAGCCAAGTCCTGCAAAATAGTGCCATGTCCAATACCTGGCGGAACGTGCCGCTTTGATGCTCCGAGTTCTGTGCCGGCCTCCTCAGTGTGATCAGGCTTCATGGCATTTCTCTCTAAAGAAAAACAAATAAACTGACTGCTTTTGTTTTTAAGGAACAACTTGTACCAGAGGAAAACGTTTTTCTGTTTCCTCCTTTCTATCCTTTTTTTCACAGCTTTTTTTCAGAAGAAAAAGTGGAAAAACAGGGAAGAGAGAAAGGATTTTTGTCTAATGCAAATCCTCAGGTCATCTCTATACTGTTGACTGTTTTACCAAACACCTGAAATGTACTTTCACAAGATACATACTGCTGAGGTTTCTAAAAATATTTAGCTCGTCTATTAGAACATGGCTTCCTCTGTTTCCTTGGTCCGAGAATAAAAAACAGTGTGCTGGCGAATGCAGGCACACTACTCTACCCTACTATGGCAGGAAATAAAGAAGCTGCTTTGTCATTGCTCCCTCTGTAGAATGCTCTGCTACCGGAGTTTGTTCACAATCAATGAAAATTTTAGATTATTAAATAACCTTTAGACAGCATTCACAGATTAGACTTGCTTTCAGTGAAACATGCCAAGCAACATGAAAATGCCAAGCATTTTTCTCTAACGTGCACGTTGCCACATGTTTACCTTCATCCAGGCTCAGATCATTCAGTGCACACAGTAGCATAGCTCCTTCTTTTTTTTTCTTTTTTTTTTAAGACCAGCAGGGCAGTTTCCCTTCCAGCATGTATTGCTCTATAGAGTGAAATACAGAAGTAATTTTTGCAGGGCTCACTGTACTTTGCATTTCTTTCACAATAGTTCCTGCAGAACATTATACCAGGGAAGCTCAAGACGTGTGGAAACAGGAGCCCAGAGAAGTGACGTGCCTATGACTCCAGAACGTATCAGATGCATAACCAGGTTTCTCTGATGAGTCTCAGGTCAGTAGTCTATTACCGCACCCAATCTTTTCCTGTCCCGGTGCACAGAATAACAATGAGAGGAGAGGAAGAGCAAAATAGTAGCCACAGGTACTACTGGTAAAGTTTTTTTCTTTCACAACCGCAGATATCATTTGATTCAACACTGTCTCAACAGGACCTTCAAGGAAAACTCTTCTATACTACCATTAATACATTTGCTCTTCCAAACTTCTGCATAGACAAGAGCAATAAGTCAATAACTATATAAGTCAATACAAAAAGAATATTCACAGGTGTTCACAAATTACCTAAAACTTAAAGCAAACATAAATAATTGAACATATAATGACTAGCTGTAGTCAAAGGCACACAACTCATTTGCTTAATTTGCCCTAATAAAGATTGAAAAGACAGATTCCGTAAACTGGAGTTATTTCCTCTCTGTTACAAGATGTTAGGCAATCAGTGCCTCCCATGAAGCACATCAGATATTGATAAGATTGAATTTGTTTATCTCAACTTTCACTGGGGGAAAACCACAAAAACCCAACAAAACCGAAAGCCACCAGCCTTGTACAAGTGTAACTCATGTAACAGAAAAGTGTATCTCTTTTTTCCAGACAGAGCAAAGGCATGTCACGCTACACCTCTTTCGAGCTCGGGAGCAAAAGGATGAGCAGTGTCTTGTGTTTCACAATACATAATCACGTAAAAGCAGCAGACAATGGCAGAAATGCCATCATATTGCACAGTGTGCTTTCTACCCTGCTCTGGGAGACATTTAACGTTGTTGGGTTTGATAGTTGCCTCCTAAATAATGTATAAGGCAGATAGGAATCCTGCTGAGCCAAAGACAACATAGAAACCACAAGGACAAAGCTGAAACACTCTACAAGCTGCAAAGTCTATGGGAAAGGATGGTCCTATTTCCTAAACATGCCAAATAGGATAAGAACAAAAACAAGCAAGCTGGTAGGATCATTTATAGATCTAACATAGAAGAAGCACGCTTCAAAGACACCATGGTGTTTATAGAACTGTATGTTACTGTTTATCTTGCTGAGCAATAAAAGTTTTATGAAGTGTTTTATAAAGATTTTGCCATTATACACTCTTCAGTTTTGTCTCTGTTCCTCAAGTTACACAGTCCTTATATCTTCTCTGGCACCAGGCATCATAATTTTCTTCTTTTCAGTAGCAGCTTTTCCTATGCTTTTTAAATTCTTTTTTCTCCTTTTCTCAGCATAAGCTGGCTGCACTTTCATCAGTTTTATAGTAACAAAACTTAATACACTTGCATTCCCTCTTACATCGTTATTTTATTGCTACATTGAAGAGGGAGATTGGAAGATTTCCTAGCTATCACCACACAAAATCTTAGGTTTCTTTGGCTTGTATAAACATATCTTGTAGTGTAACAACGTCGACTCATATAATTAATAAACTGGATTGCACTGAGTCAGAGTTTGGATTAAAGACTATGCTTTGCACACTTACGTTTGCAGACCTGGGCCACAGGCTCAGTAGGTGGCACTCTTTTCACCGGGTCAGAGTAGAGCCAAGGCCCCGCCTCCTTCTAGTCCTCACAAGTTGAACTAGTGCTCCAGCATGATGGGAGACAATTTGGAGTTATTAGTTCTCCCTGAAATTAAGAATAAAATTTAAGTCTTAACCACTATAGCTAGTAATAAACTATTAAAAACTTTGTAATAGGAGTTTCAGATTCCAATAAGCCTAAATCTTCCACCTCATAACAACACTGACATTTCCTCAAAAAAATTCTATTAGATGTGATATTTATTTTTTAAAAATAATGTCAACGTGAGCAGTAGTGAATAGCTGCAGTGTTTATCCCATAAATATATTCAGTGCTCAAGGGCAGGGCTGCCTCTAAACAAGCCAGAGAATGGACTGACAGGAACTACGTGAAGTTCAACACAGACTAATGCAAAGCCCTGCACTTTGACCAGACTAACCTTTTGCCACTGCACAGGCTGGAACTCACAGGCCACTCAGCACCACTGAGTAAGATCTGGTGGACAGTGGAATAAACATCAACCAGCAGTGGAGGTTCGAGGTGTCCTGGCCTGTATAAGGAAAAGCACAGGTAGGTCAAGGGACATAGCTACTCCTGCTACACTGTGTCCAGATTTGGGCACCCCAACACAAAAAAGATGTTGATAAACCTGAGCCAGTAGAAAGCCAAGATGGTGAGGGGCTGCCAGATGTTCTCTGCAAGGTAAGGCTGTTGGAAGCTGGGCTTGTCTACTGTGGCAAGGAGAACAGATAAGAGAGACAATATCAGACTTCCAGTAGCTACAAGACTAGATCTTTTCCTAGAAGAGAAGGCAAAACAAGGCCCTTTGTTGAGGTACACAGTGGGATAAAGACAATTGTCATATATTGAAACAGTGGTAATTTCAACCAGCTAGTGAGGATAGTAAAGCAATGAGCAACATGGTCTGATTTCAGTGTTAATCCAGCTTTGAGCAGGAGCTTGAACTGGTGACCTCTCAAAATCCCCTCCAACCTGAGTGATACTATGATTCAAGAAGCAAATCCCCTTATTCCATGTAAGAGGAGACTTAATTAAATAATAGTAAAATAGTTTGAAAAATTCTCACAGGAAGTGCAAGTGATTGCATGTGTTTCAGTTTTGTTGTGCTTTAGTTCTGAGGCTGTGAATTTAGAAGACCATGAGCCTAAATACAAAGAAGCCCATTCCCTCATTGTTACCACTTTCCAGCATTATTACAGGAGAGAATGTTTATAAAACCTTTCTTTACACAAGATCAATTACTTTTTATTACAGAGAAATTAGAATTTTCCCAATGTCAATATCTGTCTCCCATATTTGTGAAAATTAAAATTAATCACTCAAGATAAGACATTACATTTGAAATATTATTCTAGGGCACAACCCCTCTTGGGAAACCTGATGGAGACAGATGGAAAGTTTGGAAAGAAGGGGTTTGCCAGTTTTGAAAGAGTTTTCAAAAAGAAAAGACCTTACACATTTATTTTGCTCTTCATACCTGAATTTAAAATTAAAACATTGACTTTACTTCAGTAATGTGAGCAAAATTCAGCTTCTTTGAAGAAGCTTAGGCAGAAAATACATGTGTTTATTCATAGACCATGTGTGTGTAAATACATATGTATACAAATCCACACACAATGTGTCATGAACTGGCTCCCAGAGAACCAGGATGAGACCATTGTTATATGAGGGAAAGGGAGGGACACTGTGGTTTAGAGAAGAAGCCAGATGTAAAACAAAATTATTCACATTGCTTAAATGCTACTGAAAGAAGTTCAGACACCAGGGAAAGACAGTGTAAGAATCTACTAAATTATATGGCATGCTAAAAATGAAGACTGTTGAACCTTTCTTTCTAATCTTAGTAGGTTGTGAAGCCTTAAAAACACTTTGCAGTCCTCTCTGAATTTACTATTATTTTTCCCAGAGTCCCACATTATTTTTTTGTTGTACAAACAAAAAAATTTTGTTGTACAATTGAAAAAAATGCAATATTTGAAGAAGCTAAGTGATGAGCTGAAAGCCACACGGAGGTTGAATAACTGAGCTTTGGTGAGTTCCAAATGCTCAAGTCCACATGTCAACTCACCTGTCACACTATACTTTTTCTGTATTTTAGGAGCTTAGAATGCAGATTGTACTAAACTACAACATGCCCTCTCATCTACCTGTCAGTAGTCCACATATGCAATTATAGGACACCAAATGTTTCTTGCTGCTCAACTGACTGAACAATGACACAAGTCTTTCTGAAAACTAGGTTTGAATTGCCTTAAGAAGGATGAGATTAAAAAACCCAAACAAACAAACAAAAACCCAGTTAAAATAAGACAATTTTTAAGAAAGCTGTTTGCAAACTGCCTCTGATTATTTATTAAATATTTAGAGATTTTTATTTTCTTATCCACTGTGTGAGAGGAACTGTTAGAAAATTAACTAATTAATATATCTAGTATTCTATATCAGAACTCTGAAAATGTAAAGCATTGTAAAGTCCCTATTTGGCTGTTTATTATTATAATTTCAATAATGTAAATAATACAGACTAATAGCTCTCAACAGGATTAAGAATACTTCAGATCAGTGGAAATACTCCTGAAAAACGTGGTGGGAAAGAATTATCAAGAACTGGTGGACATATGCATATTTTTAATTCTAATACATAATTTTAATGCTAAAATCTTTAAATTGTTTGATGACTACTATTATAGCAGATTTCTTTCTGGAATTTACCTCTCATTGTGCATTACAAGAATGCAACATCCTTTAAAGGAACACACTCTGCTACTGAGGGTATGTAAATACGTAATTTCCAAAACTTTGAAGTTTTAAAAGTTTGTAGACCTGCTTTCAGGAGCACCTACATTTGTCCCTGCACCACATTGATTTCATGGTGAATGTTTTATGAAATATGAGAGTAGTTCTACAGTTTCTGTGAAATTCGTATGCAAAACTGTCCAGAAATCAAATATATGAATGTTCTTCCTGGAAGTTGATAATCTGATTAAGACTTAAGAGGATGACTGTCAGGGAGCACCAAGGGGCTGCTCCCAAAGGGATGTAGCCAAGTTGATTCCCAAGGTTGGCAGGGCAGGGCCAGCTGGGGCTGGTCCTGCTACCCTGAGTGAGGAAGCAGGGCAGGCCAGGGTGTCAGCCCAAAATCCAGGGCATCAGGCACCTCCATGGAGAGGAGGCCAAGCGGCAGCTGAGGGAAGAAAAGTTCACAGGTCAGCTTTGGGATCAGGTGCTGGGCACAGGCATGGCTGCAGTCCGGCTGCAGTGCAGCTGCGATGTAGCTCAGGCAGGACCACATGCAAGAGCCTCAGCTTAAAGCAGCTCCCAAGGAAATATGGCAGAAGTCCCCACTGAGGCTTGTTTTGGCAGGCAACTTCCAATAAAGCTTCTTCTGTCTTCTCCCCCAAGATAGCCAGCTGTGCTTTCTTTAGGCAGGCTTTGATCCCAGGCAGAGAAACCCCCTAGAAGCAACAACAAATGAAAGAAAAAGAAATATTGACAGCATGTACTGCAGAGTAATAGTCACAGCTTTGTTGAATTTAGTGTAATAACAGAAATAAAGACTGGAATTTGAAACAATGAGCTGGAATATTTTTCTTTGTATAACATTAACTCTATTTACCAGGTCTTAATTTTACAGATAACAATCTAGTCTGTTCCTTTAATAGTATGAGTAGACCAGTTTCTTATTGAAGCACACAGAAGTTAATGAATTTGATCGTTAGTGTATTTAATATAAAACTAGGATCATTTTCCCCATTGATGTCAATAAACTACTCATAACTAATGGTGTGTTGTATATAAATATTTGCAGGATTCTGGAATATTTCTATTACGTCTTATTTTTATTTACAATTTGTATATATCTATTTATGCATGTACATATATACAAGAGCATCCTTAAAGCCATCTCTTATGGAGGACATCAACTAGGAATTCCTTCTGAACTTCAGTAGCTGATACATTACAAGTAACAAATCTCAAAGCCCATTTTAAATCATTTGACACAATCATCCAAGGAGCTTTGAGCCCAAACAGGTTTTAGTGACAAGGACTCAGTGCCATTGCAATTAAATTGAAACATATGCAGGATAAATCTAGGGGCAGCAGGGGAATCAAAAAGCAAGCATTTGCTGACATCAGGTTCCATAAGTAGCACATGGTACACTGTCTCACAAGGACACATTACTATTCCATCCCATAAATAAATGATAGAAGGGAAGAGAGAGACATAAATCAATCACAGCAGAAGACATCAACATGTAAGACATATATGACAGGCATGTACCAAATAATCTGCAACCACATAATTATGCACCTTGATGACCTTTCCTGTCCCTGTACTCCTTAATCCTTCTTTACTGGCACTCCATGCCTGCCTGTGCTGGCAGTCTGGACTGGGGCAAGCCAGGCTGCAGAGCTTTTCCTGTCATCACTATTACACTACAGCGTATTTGTGAAAGGCTGTGCAGTTTTGATTCTTCTCAGATTCATGAGTAAGTTGCATCATACTGATTTCCATGCCTGGACTCCATAATTATTTTGGCAGTCCTCCAAGATGCCTTCCAATACCAAGTTGTGACCTATCCCAACCAACTGGTCTGTTTATCTCTGTGATCTCTAAATATTCTTTAGCTCTCTTATAAAGTACACAGAATGTTTCATTAAAAGGAAAATTAATTTACATACTCTCTGTATGTTTATCAGTACAAAACCCATTATAGATTTTTTCCTTTTTTCCTCCTCTTTTCTTTTTTTAATAGAAACTTGGCAATTTTTTTTCTTGTGAACAGGAATCTCAAAAGGCTTACACTAATAGTACAACCTACAACTAGACCTATTTTTCAATATCTACATAGGGTAGAGACTGCAATTTCAAAGCAACAGCCCAGGCTAGGATGTGACATTCCAAGGCAGGAATGCTTCCCAAACATGGATATGGTTATATTAGTATATTGTTCACTGAGTATTTGTGCATTATTAACATATTTCTGTTAACCAACAGAAACGCATAGACCTTCATTGCTGCCACAAGATTGCTAGTCTGAAGAAAATGGGAAGCACCAATTCCAACAGGCAGCAATGATGTCATTCATCAACGCATCTCAGACATTTTGCAGGTACCCTCAAAACCCTCCCCTGCTACAAATCAAGCATGATCTTTCCTCCCTTGCAAATGCATGCTCCTCCCTCATTTCTCCCAACCCCTGCTGCTGCAGAGACTTGTCTAATTCCTTGAAGCCACAGCAGACTGAGAAAGCAAAGGATATGAGCTAGAGGAGGCTAATGTAACTGAAATCTGCAGTAGGATAGACAGGAATACACAACCTACCAAGGCAAAACTTAAAAAGTATTCAAATACCAAGCAAGACCACTTGCTTGAGTGTTCTGTCTCTGCTGGATTTACCATAGCCTCTGTTGATAGGTGCTTGTGAGTTTCTTTGCTCTTTGTTCATATGTATGAGAGAGGCATCTTCCAGTATCACTGCTGCTTCAAGCAATAAAAAAGCAATAATTATCTTGCTCTCCAGCAGAATCTCTTCCCCACCAAAAGCGCTCTGGATATGCTTATATTACTTTTGTGGTGCCACTCTCACAAGAAACAGCAGAAGTCCACTGTGCTGAAGGCAGGGAGTAGCAAAGTCACTGTCCACCAGCAATCATGGTAGAATCATGATATTGGGCTTTACATTTCAATGTGCATCACAGAAAAGCTAGAGAAAACTTATCACTTCTAGAGTTTCTCAAGACTGGGAAGTGGTTCAGGAAATTTGTATCCAAAATCTGCAAGGGAAAAAACCAGCCCAATTAAAAAGAAAAGAAAAAAAAATCCCCAAACAAACCAACAAAAAGCCCACTACACAAACAACCCTCAAACCTCCTATTTTCTTGAAATTATGACTAGTAAGGAAAGTTATCAAGTTATAGGGTCATCATTCTTAATATCTGCACTACTAAGAAAACAAATGTAACTTACTGATGTTCAATTCAGGTGACTGTAACAGTTGGATGTTTGGAGATTTTTTCCTTTTTGTGACATCTTGGTGGTGGCTCTTGAAAGATGCAGGTTGGCTAAGGAGCAGAAGACTTTATTAGAGGTTCAGAGCAACACAGGGGACAAGAAAGAAGAATTCCTAATAACAAAACACTGTTGCAATTCATTATGGAAGATGACTTTCTAATTGCAGGGTGGACCTTTGCTGTGTAGGAGGCACACACAGAAATGGACAGGGACTTAACAATTAGATAATGGAGTTAAACAGAAATATATTTTTGGAAAGCATTGTTTTTTAAAATTGCAACTCTCTCCTACTGCTTGCAGTTCAGTCTCAGAGTTATCAGTTGTGGCTGAAGTATCACCAGCAGACCCTCAGCCACAATCCTTCCAGTCTATTCTAGAGAACATCATCTCGATTACATTTCTCTGACATCCAAGCAAAACTCTGTCATTTCAGCTTACAAAAAGTAGTGCTGGTAACTGTGAGGAAAGACTAATTGTAGAAGTAATGTCACAAGTTCACTTGGACAGCTTCTTGATTTGTATGCCTGATATCTCCAATTAGTCATGTATTGCTGTAATTAAAGTATCCAACATTTTTGTCCAAACTAAGATATAACCTGTTTATTGCTGTCAATTTGCATTCACCATTCTGTTTAATGCCATTTGCAGTGTTTGCAAAGCCAGTGCCCACTAAGTGACCTAGAGGAGTATCCTGTTACTACTATCTTGTATGGCACACCATAGAAATCTGCAGTAAGAATTAGAGAGAAGGGCATCAATTTCCTCAGTAGATGTACAAATATTCTCAAAATGCCCTGAGAGTCTGTCATTGAGAAATGTCACAAAGCCAGTTTACTGCCTACCAGCTGTGCTGGTAAAACATGGTGTGCAGTTATAATCCGAAGGCAATTTTGCTTAGCTGCCTCAGCCCTTCCAGTTACCAATTGTTGATTATCCTCTAAAAGACAAGCCTCACTACTTCTATAGCTGCTAGGCAGAGTCAAAACAGTTGTCATCTAAGTTTCACATATTCAATAAGATACTTTGTCACTCATGATAATAAGGGCAAGCACAGTCTCCAAGAATACAGTAACTGGCACCATTAATTCCTTCCAGGCCAGTTCTTTTCCTTAGAGGAAACAGGTGAATATCTCTGCAAATTCTCATTTCCAGGCCAGTGAAATGCAAGAGGTGATTTACTGATATTGTAGTCATTAACAATTGACTGATAACAACCAAGTGCTTTAAATCTCCAGAAGAGAATGTCCATATGCTGAATGGATGAGAAACTTTCTACGAATATCCAGCAGCTCTGGAACAAGCCCTGCACAGAGCTCCAAAGATAGCCCTTTGGTTATCTTGAGACTTTGCAAATCTACCTAGTCCTCTTTCACAAACCAGTACTTGTTTTTCAGAAATAACACTGCAGAAACATGATGCTAATGCAAGAAAAGTCCCTTCTAAAGCGGCTTCTTCCTCATCCATTTTCCTCCTTGTCAACACCTGCCTTTATTCATCTTTCATCATCTTCCACCTTTCATCTACATCCCAAATGTGCTTTTCCACAAACAGATGGGTTGAAACATGGATTTTTCAATTCTATTTGATCAAGGATCAGCATACCAAGGAGTCTTATAAGGAAACTAAACCACAGATACTACATATAATTTCCTGCAGCCCTATACGCATCCCTAATATAAAAATATTTTCTGATTTTAGAAAGCCTTTTTCTCTTTGTGCTTCTGTAAGCCATTAGCATCAGCTCCTCTAGCATTAAGATGCATAAACAAAAAGAACAGGGCAGTTTTAGAATGAATTTGAATTTTGATTATAAACAACTTTAAACTAATAAAGCGTGTCTTACCACGGTGTTAGCTTGATTGCACAAAGGTAATAACTTTGTATCCACAAACCTTTTTTTTTGTTCTGTTTCATCTTTGCTCTAAAAGTACCGAATGGGACTAATATTTTAGCCCACCATTTGGCTAAGAAGTGTTTTTGCTTTCTCAGATTTGGCTGAACTTGGTCAGAGAAGGCCATGAGGATCCATTCGGTGAAGTAAGGTTCAACTGAATGACATTCCCCATTTGTAGGCACCAATGGTTTGTTGACAGTCACCACAACCATCTCCCAGATCAAACACATCCTCCATTTCATCTCTGCCCTATCTCTGATTGACTTTAAAATTATGACATCCAGGTTGATTTAGCCTGGTTTGTAAGTGGTAACAACACTAAATATCTGTTATGTAACAACTATTCCACAATGACCTGCTCGCTTAGACAGTTTTATTTCACACAAGGCATGTCTTTGTGCGGTGTAGTCAAACTAAACCACAAAAAGGCATTTTTAGAGTAAAACATGTATCAACAAGGCAAGTCAGTGCAGAATAGTTACTGCACTTTAAATTCATACCTAAGCTAATTTTAGAATAGCTTCATTTAACAATTACTTAACAAAAGAGACAAGGGTGGTGGGCCTGACCATAAGGGTTAAACAGGATTTTAACAGTGCAGAGGATTACTGTAACTACCCTCCAGGATAACCTTGTTTGTGGAGGAAACACAGCCACCCTGCTAGGAAAGAAGAAGTGAGGTTGTACAGAGAGTTTTAAATAATATTTGATGTGTTTGGGTTTAGGGTTTGGTGGGAGGGGCTGGTACTTTTATAAAATACCTGAAGTTGTATTGTCATTATATAATATGGGGGGGGGAGAATATATGTACATATGCCCATATACAGCATACCTTTTCCCTTTCCCCACTATTCTTTCAAGTATTACTAGTCATTGAGATACACAACTTCTAAATTAAGAGGGAGCTCTACAGAAATACATTCATAATATTTTCCTGTTTGCTCATATAGTGACATGTAACATCATTTTCTGAAATAATTATTTTTGCAATAATTGTGCTGCTCTTTTCTTGCACAAGTGTGAGGCAAGTCAGTGTTCATTTGAATGCAGGTCTCCTACACACAAGATATGCCCATTTGAAAATATGAAGATGACTTTAATCCTGAAGACCTGTTTTCAGTGCATTACACCTCTAATAAATTTATGTCTCATTAAATCAACTGATACAGGTTGGAGGGGAAAAAGGAAGCACAGAGAAGAAGTATCTTATTAAGATACTGCATTTTTCTTTCCCTAGACCATCCCAGTTTTAATGATGAAATTTCAATTAGTGTGAAATACAAAGGTTTGTATATTATGCTGGCACAAATATAAATCATTCACTTAAACATACGCTATGGGTAAAACAGTGCCATGGGTAAAGCTACAACAGAAAGGCTTTGTCTGCCTTTATGTGAGAGGCAGAGTATAAAGTCATCAGGATTATTAGTCTGGAAGAGTTCTTCCAGTCTTAAGCTGTCACTTCAAGCTTCACAGTAATTGCCACCAACTCAGTGGTCACTTCAGAGACCTGTTTGCCCTTCCAGCATGGTGAGTCACTACAACGTAGGGCACACACAGAAGCAGCCACGTCAGGCAGCACCAGGACCTGAGCCCCATCCCAGGAAAGTTCTGGCTCTTCCTACAGCCTGCTTTATAAGGAAAGAAACCTCTTCATGTGTACTCCAGCACAGAAGAAATATGTATATAGTAAATGCATCATAATCCACACAACAGCGACTTTACTGGAATTTTAGGAATGGTTATTAAACAGCCCTGTATCACAGCAATGTACAAGCTCTCCTCCGCTGGAACACGCCAGGAGCGTTACCTGCGCTCTCAGAGAACCCCTCACACGCTGTGAGCCCCTTTTCTCAGCGCCGCAGTTCAGTCAGTCGGAGTGACTCGGGTCACAACAACGCCGTGGAGCGCTACAGCAGGAGGGGCTGGAACACTGCCCAGCGGAAAAGCAGCCGGGAGCGCTGGCTGCACACGAGCCAGCGGTGTGCCCAGCTGGCCACAAAGGCCAATGGCATCCCGGCCTGTGTCGGGAATAGTGTGGCCAGCAGGACCAGGGCAGCGACTGTGCCTTTGGACAATCGGCACTGCTGCGGCCGCGCCTCAAATCCTGTGTCCGGTTCTGCGAGGAAGAACTTGAGGTGCTGGAGCGCGTCCAGAGAAGGGGCTGCGGGGCTGGTGGGGAGCGGCCGGGGGCGGCGGGGCTGGTGGGGAGCGGCCGCTCAGCCTGGGGGAGGCTCAGGGGCACCTCACTGCCCCTCACAGCCCCCCGGCAGCGGGGGGGAATCGGCCCCTTCGCCCAGCCACAAGGGACAGGATGAGAGGACGTAGCCTCAATTCGCCAGAGAACGTTCAGGTTGGGCATCAGGAAGAGTTTCTGCGCGGAAAGGGTTGTTAAGCATCGGAATATACTTTCCAGGGAGGTGGTGGAGTCACCACGCCTGGAGGTGTCCAAGAAACTTGATTCGACACTGAGTGCCATGGCCTAGTGGACAAGGTGTAGATGTACCAGAGCTTGGACTCGATGATCTCGGGGGCCTTTTCCAGCCGTAATGATCCTGTAGGATTCCGTCCAGGGAACCACCCGCCCTCCCCGCTCCACACGAGGGCGGACTCGTGGCATCGCCGCTTTAAGGGGGAGGGGACCGCCCCGCATTTCCCTGTTTAAGGCCCGCGCGTGCGCGGAGTGGGGCCGGGCCAAGGTGAGCGGGGGGTCCGGGCTTGGGATATTTGGCTTCTGTGAGATACTTTTAGCTCAATAAGTTGCAGTTTCTTGAAGGGTTTTTGGGGGTTTTTGCAAACTTAAAACAGTTTTTCTTTTTTTTTTTTTT
>VXBA01003777.1:101928-139015 GCA_013399895.1 Serilophus lunatus
TTTCTAAAGCTTAAGCCAACGGAACCTTGTGGAAGTAGAATAAGAAGTATAACTTTAAATAAGAAAGTTCTTTAGAAAGCAAAAGTGGTAAAGAGCTTAAGTAATAGTGTAGTTGCAACTGCAAAAACGTGGAATTGATTAACCGAGGCCGTAGCAGCTGGGAAAGAATGCAAAAACAATAGTTACAGCTGTATAAAGTGTACATAGTATATACACATAAGGCATTTAAAAGCAATTTTCAGTAGCTCTGATATAATAGAACTGCTTATTAAAAAACGAAAAAAAAATGCCGAAGATGTAGAATCTGAAAGCTTTTAGCTTTTCTTTTTTTCAGCACCTAAACCTGAAAAGGTAGAGTTTATGCAGTCCAATATATGTAGATATGAATGGGTATGCTTACTGGAACTTTTGTCAGTGCAGCTGATGAAAAGCTCGAAGATATTAGGCTTTTTGGAATATATATATATGTGTGTGTGTGTGTCTGTGTGTATGGGTCAAGGTCCTGCTACTTTTGTCGTTCTTTCTTTTTCATTTGCATCTTTTCTGGAGGAAGGACTGCAGCCTGCCCTCAACCCTTATAGTGCATCAAAGTCCAGCTGGAGAAAACACTGTGGGATGAACTTCACACCAGAGAATTCAGTGATGACACATGGAATGTTAGAAAATCTATTTTATATTTGTTAGTTCAGTTCATGAAAGTACTTACCCTTTTTATGGCATGTCTTCTTCTCCACTTGTGGCAGTCAGTATTGATCCTGGCTTGGAATAATTGACATTCATCAAATGTAGAGGCCCTTGGGGATGTGGGGGAGACTTTGGTACTTAATCCATTGCACTTGCTTTTCCATTCACCTCACCTTGCTAGTTAGAGTTTGTTGGTTTTTTTTTTTTTTTTGACCAGCCACTCCCACCTCAGGTTGCTTAGTTCTGTCCCATTCATCATCCCCATTTTGTTTGCTTCTCTCTCTCCGTTCTGCTTCTCTCTTCTGTGCTTTACTGGCCCTTAGATTGCTGTTGTTGCCATGTTTCTCTGTTCTCTGATTCCTAGTCCCAGCTCTTCCCATCTTTCCTTCCTGCATGTTCTTCCCTCAGAGTCATTCTTTCTTGAAACTTCTTTCCCTGAGTTTCTCCTGAGGATCCTTGCTCCAGTGATTTTGACATTACAGTTTCAGAAGACTTCCAAGTCTTCTTGTCCTCTGTTTAGAGTGACTGCTTTCTTCCTCCATGCTGCCCAGGCCTAATACAGCACTACCTGCTCTTCTTTTTTCTTTTTTTTTTTTTTTTTTAACTAGGCTGCACTTGGCAAGGGCTTTAACAACTTGAAAGCAAGTTAATCATTCTGGCAAAAGTATATGTAACTGAAAACTGTCTTATGGGCAGGTTTAGAAAGAAGAAGTTCTAGGAACCAAGCCCAGGACAAACATTCTGGAGCATTTTAGCACTGAGGAATTTATTTAACGTTTTCAAAAGGGGTTGTTGTATGGCTCTGCAAAAATGGGGAAAGGGATAAGAATAAAACTGGGCTAAAAGATACTTGAGACTCCCATGAAGATACTGCTGTTGTGCTGCTTAATGCTCCTGTTCTATTCATAGGGTGGGTCAGGTGATCTTGCCATAGAATGATGATGTTGAAAATTGCAATTAATTTTTACTCTATTTGATTTTCAAGTGTAAAACCAACTCAACTGTTTTTGTTTGGAAAAACTAAAAAATGTTGGTGCATGTTGCTTTGTGTTTTTTAAAAAAACGGAGTCAAAGGCATCCTTCACACTGGCATTTTGCATAAATTGCAAAGGATTGTGTGTATGATACAAATTCCCTTTATTTCGCTTTTAAAAAATCTGTTCTCTTTCTCCAAAGGCTTTCCTCAGTTTACAGTGCTAAAGGATGATGCCCCTCCTTATTTTCTTTAGTCACTTTTGTATTTTTTTATGATGTGAGGAAAGCTTGGTCCTTAGTGTGCTGTGGTGTTAGTGTGGCCATTTGCTTGTGTAATGGTGTTGCTGACTTCCACTGTAAGTGCAGTCATATTTAGAAGTAAATGCCCATCTTCAGTGCTGTATTTACTGTGGCAATTGTCATAAAATGAGTGACAACTCACTTGACAGCTTTCCTTTCTGTCCACCCACTCACAGTATCTGGAAGGACTTCAAACTGAAGTAGTACACAGGCTCCTCAAACAAAAGCTGTGAAAACAACCTGGGAAACATACAGCATTTTTGTTCCCACAGAATGTCAGGCAGTCAAAGAAATGGTCTGAACTTACATGGGGTCCTTTTTCCTCTCACATCTTTCTGTGCCACTCTGTATTGCTTTTTCTTTGCTTTTAGTATGTTTAATATCTCGGATTTTTTCTTCAAATCACTTGGGGTTTTTTTCCTATGTACAAACATAGAAAGCAGATATTTCAAGAATATATTAATCACAATAAAAGTTCTTTTCATCCCCTCTTGTTCAGGTTGGGGTTTTGTATTTGAATAATACAGAGATTTAGTTTCCAGAAAACAAAAATTGAGTCAGCAGTTTTGACAGTGGGCTTCTCTGTAGGGTGTGAGCTGTACAACAGTTCCTCCTCTCTGGGTGGTTTATAACCAGTGGATCAAACCCTTAATGCCATGGATATAAGTAGTACATATTGAGGAATGATCTGCCCAGATTCCATGTGAGCTGTCAGGTGCTTTGGTTATGTATATTCATTGGATTCTTAATTCATTATTTCTGCAAAGAGCAATTTCATTTGTGGTTATAAACTTCAGCCAAGTTCTAAATGTTTGCAAATCATTTACTAGAGGAGGCTTGTCCTTTTAAACTGCACTGGGCACATCTGACAGTTTATAAAATGCTCATTGTATGAGCAGAAATTCTCAGATAGGAAGACAATTGCTCTGGGGATAACAACTGTACTCCTTGAATGTAATTTTGCTAGGCAGATGTTAGCAGGAGGATTTCGGAGTTTTGTTCTGAAAAATATTTTCTAAAATGAATACAGAGTGATGTGCCCACAATCACAGAGGGAGTCTGTAACTGAGTATGGTGCTAAATCTGCCATCTGCCAAAGTTTGTCTTAGGCCATCCTTCCTCTTAGAGTATGGAATTATTTATATTCCAGAGATTGTGGCAGCTCTGTAGGTATAAAAATGGATTTTTATTTCTCTTTTTAATTGTTAAGTCCTTTATTTTCAATGTGCATTTTTTGTTTATAAACAGTAATTAGTAACTTCATTAGTGAGTGTGTGGAGTGGGATTTTTTCTCCCTTTGTTGTAGACTGTTGTTCTAAATTCTTTTGTCCAAAGAACTCTACAGGTCACCTGTTTTTCATTGATAAAATGCTGTAAAGGCACATTTGAGAGTCATTCCTTGTAGCTTTTCTTGTGGCAGGTGTTTAAATACTGAAAAGAAATTAACTCTTGAATAAATTTTGCTGAACAAGTAGCTTTTCAATTGCAAACACAAATGTTAAACCTTTGTCTTCTGGGGATTTTTTAGAAAGATATTTGTGTTTTGAGTCAGTTGTGTGTTATAGAGGAGAGGGAAAGGCCAGGAACGTGCACCTTTTCTCCCAATAACTTTTTATTATGTTTTTAGCACTCCAGGCTGTAGTTGTTAATGGCTTGTGAGTGCTGTAATGTAAGTACTGTAACAGTACAGAAGAAGGTTCTGTATTTTGTAGTGTTCAAAGATTAAAGATGTTGGAGAAGTAGTGATGCTGTAATCTTTCTAGGCTCATCTTTTAGCTTCTGTCCAATTTGCTGTTCTTGACAGCAAAATAAACATCATGACAAAGACATCAGCTATCATGTTTCATTCCTTACTGTCCTGGTTCACGAGTAGGTTGGTTATTTATGGTGCTCAGCTAAGAATGGGAGTAACATTTTTATTTTGAATTACTTCTGAAAGCATGTAAGATAATGATTTTTCTGCCATTAAATCAGGTTAATTTCTTCTTAATCACTCTGGCATCTTACAGGTACAAGATCACAGATTTACAGTCTGCTTTTAAACTGTTAAATTTCAAGGAGAAATTTTTCTGTTAAACAGACCAAGTGGTAATCTAATTCTTTCTTATCTCTGGTCAGACAATTTCTTAGAAGAAAATGCACTGCTAGTAGAAAGAGTCGCTGTTTCACACAAAACATCTTACATAACAATCCCTTTTTTTCGTGTACCTGCATACTGATATTCTGGCATGCCCGTGTGCCTTTTATTGAGTGGCACCTGATTTTTTGTGCCAGGCTGCCTGCCTGACTTTGAGGTGGGGACAGGGTATCCTCAGTCAGCAAAGGAAAGCAAACCAAATGCATGTACAGCCTGGTGGGGGGTGGTGATGTTCACTCATCCACACATTCGTTTGTTTAATGTTTGACATTGGTTAAATGATTATTTATATGACTCTGGGGCATGGATGCTGAAGTTAGTGGGACCCTTATTTCAACCCCAGTTTCCAAATTACTAAGTACTTGGCCCCCTATTCTTTTTTCAAGGAAACTTGTGTTCCTGTTCTTCAAGCAATGTGTTCTTTTGCAGAAATCCAGTGTGAAATTGCTGCAGAAGCAGAGATGATTATTCAGAGAGTAGTGCTGAATTCACGGCCTGGTATGTATTTCTCTCCAATAAAGAAGCAACGTGTCTGTTGTGCATGCCTAATACTCCAAAATGATGAAGGTAGAAACAGGCACTAACTTGGGATATTGACTTTTGTATATCTTAATATAGCATGCAGCAATAACTAAAGTTTATTGTGAAGGGCTTTTATTTATATATACAGATTTATACACTCATGGGTGAGAAAAAAAAAAGGTTAATGTGCAGTGTATGAGAAAACTCTTAAGCGTAGGGGCTCAAAGTGAAGAAAGATTAGCAAGCATGGCTTTTGAGTTCTGACATTTGTTCTTTTTGCATTTTAAGAGATGACTAAAATATTTCATTACTATTCATTTTTGTTTCCTTTTAGTAAATACTGCATTTTTTACTCCTCCCATGTTTTGGAGTGGTTTTTGTTCAAACTTCTATTCTTGAGGTTTTGTTTACTTTCTTACTTACACATTTCCCTTGTTATGGATGTTAGCATGGAATTTTGAGTAGTAAGTTCATAAATTTTCTGTTGTAGAAGACATTAAGTTTAGGGGTGAGTACTGCATGCTGCTTGATGCCAAAATAGTCCTAAAAGGTAGGAACTATCATGTGACTTGCAAATAAGTCTTTCAAATGTTACAGCAGTAGTCTGCTGTAGTTGTGCAGTCACTCTGATTTAAAGTATACAGGGGTGTCTGGCTGTCTCCTTTAATTGCCAGTGGTTCCAGTTGTCAGTCTGATCTGCTGCATGTGGTACCAACGTGAGGAAGAAGCCTCCAGTTCTGGGGCTCTTGGCACATTTTTGTAGGTGTTTTTGGGAAGCTTTAATTTAAAGACATCTGTCTGTACCTGTGAAGGGATGCCCTTGCAGAGACTGTGGTCTCTATTCCCTCAATCTCACTTGAGTCAAAAGAAGCAAAAAGATGAGAGTTCCGAACTTACCTGGTTAAGATGTATGGTCATTTGCTACTGGCAGAACAGTGTACAGTGATTTTGTTATGTGAGAAAAGTCTCAGTGCACGTCTTAGTTTTGAACATTAGGGGCTTTTCAGCACATCCATTGTTAACAATGGGAACAGCCTTTGATTTTATTTTTTTTTAAGTTTGCCTTATGTGTAGCAAACAGCATGGAAATTTCCAGTCAGTGCAAGCACCTGGTACTGGCCCAGGTAAGCATAAGCTGACACACCAGCATGTCTTCAGTTTGGAAGGTGGCAGTGCACCCATTTAAATTGTACTTTGATACAAAATCTGAAAGTTAGTTGGTAGTTTTATATCTGAGTAAATATATAACCTAACTTACTCTAAAAAGGACTACCTTGAAAACAGGCCTTCCTGTATTGATTAAGGGAAGCTCTATACTGATTCATTTATTTGTTTGATTTTAAAATAATTTTAGGAAAGAATGGAGTGCCAGTGGCTGAAAACTTCCGACTGGAACAAAGCACAATAGCAGATACAGTCCAAGCAGGGCAAGTGCGTGTTAAAACCCTCTATCTCTCTGTGGACCCTTACATGGTAGGTGGTGGGCTTAGAGCTAAGCCAGATTTTGTTTTTTAAAATACCTTCAACTCTGTACCTCTCATGATGTTTTAACATTGAAGTTACCAATTATAGGACAAATATATCTCTACTATAACTTAGTAATTGTGTTCATTCTGATGGAGTTATATTGGGATGGGACTTGGCATTAATGTGCCTTGGGTGTATATATATATATATTTAGGGATACGACTTTATAGGATCAGAAAAGGACTGTGAGCCCTGGTATACCATCACAGATTTGTTTGTATCAGCTTTTTCTGAACTTTGCCTTTTTTATGTTTTTGTTTTCCGAGTCTGCAAAATTGTAGAAATCATGTGGATGGGAGAGTTGTGGGTTGAAATGAAAGACAAGAGGAGAGAAGAAACAGACACAGTCTGGAAAGTTTGCTATAAGGAGAATTCTGATCATTTATTCCCTGCATAGCTGGAGATAGTGGAAAAGAAAAAGTCTAAATTTCAAGAAAGTAGGTTTAGTTTGAAAACTAAGAAAAAGTGTAATAATCCTGCAGTACCAACTTTGGCTATAAGGGAAGATGTATCAAAAATACTTCTGATTTCAAGATGTTTCATTAAACAGATCTGTCAAGGATAGTTGGCATGTATTTAACTGCTCTTCACTGCACAGGCATGGACTAAATGACTTGTGGGTGTTTCTTTCAATCCTACATTTTTGAGATTAATTCAGTTAAGGAATGGCATTTTTAGGATTCTCAGACCCAAGCCAGTCATCTTTGGTTGCACAGGTGCCTTTGAGTCAATGCCTATAGAACGTGTTGGTTTTGGTAACACTGCTGGAGGAGAGTACTGAGCAAACAAGGGGTAAGGGGAGTCTAAGAAAGATTATTAATATCTGGGGTTTATTGAGAGGTTTTTGACTAGTCCTTTGTGTTTGAAGTTTTAAACACATCTCCTCTCCAATTAAATTTGAGCTGATGAGTGAGTGATGTGTTCCAGCAGAGCCCTTAATTAATGCCTGGCCTTTCAGCGCTGCCGAATGAATGAGGACACTGGCTCGGATTACCTCCAGCCCTGGCAGCTCTCTCAAGTCGCTGATGGTGGGGGTGTTGGGGTTGTGGAGGAGAGCAAGCATGATAACCTCGCTAAAGGAGACTTTGTAACATCCTTCACCTGGCCCTGGCAGACAGTGGCAATTCTCCAGGGAAGCTCGCTACAAAAGGTAATGTAAATGGAAGCCCCAGGCTATAAATATTTATTTTCCTAAACCTTTTTTTTTCTCTAAATAGTAGCTAATGATACTATTTTTAAGTCCAAACCAAGCCAACATTATTCAAACAACTAGTTCTCAAAATGCAGATCAACTTATAGGTGCCAAAATCGGTATCAATTTCTCTTTTTCTGTAATAAAGACAAATGTAAATGCTTTTGTTGGTTACCAGACATGCCAGTATTATTTCAACTGTTCTTTTTTTAATAACACAAGCAGCTTCAGGTAAATTTAATTAATTTTGATAATTGTACTAATTCTAGGAGAACTCCTGATGCATGAGGGTGTAGTTGTAAGACATAAAAGCTTTCGATATGTTTATTTCACTAACATATGATAGTAAAAGTTTTTCAGCTTTTACATGCTCAGAAGAAAGAATCTTCATGATTAATTTGAAAGTAGACAGGTAACAGTGCATTAGATATATTATGTTGATTGTTCTCTTGTAACACAGAAAAATGTTGTCGTTTGAGAATTTTTACTTCCCGATAAACTCCTTCCTGTAGGACTCTTTGCCACTGATCTGCAATCACAATATTTGATAAAATGGTGCATCTTTATCCTTTATGCTGGCATAGGAATTGTTCACCATTGCTAGAAACTTATATCCCAGCTGCTTTTTGACACTTCCATAATTTAAGTTTTTGTGAGTTACTTTAAGACCTTTTTCTAAAACTATGGAAATATAAAATGTTTGTATGAGCTCATTGTTAGGATAGAGCTAGTTCAGAGATAGCTCCTCCCTCCCAGTTGTACCTTGCCTGGTAGACATCCTGGTTTAGCCTTCTATCCTCGTGCAATCAAACAGCAAAACCTCACCTTCAAAACAAATGAACACCACCACATGCTTCTGTTTTGTAGCTTGTTCCACAGCTTGTAAACGGGCGCCTTTCCTACTTCCTCGGTGCAGCTGGCATCACAGGGCTGACAGCCCTGCTGGGTGTCAGGGAGAAAGGACACGTGGCCGTGGGTGCAGATCAGACCATGGTGGTGAGCGGGGCAGCCGGTGCCTGCGGCTCCTTGGCCGGCCAGGTAGGTCGGGTTAAGAGGTACAAACGTACTCTGTGATCAAGTCTTGTCTTCTGAAACATGCTGGTTATTAAACGTGGATAAAATCACTGTGAACATGAGCAGGTAGAACCCCATGGGAATGGCCAGTTTCACAGATTTTACACACACTTGTGCTGAGGAAGATTTTAAGTGTGAAGCTTAAGTGTTGTGAAACTGGGTTAGGAGAAAACAGCCCATGGTGATTACTTCTTGCCACAAGTAAAGCATAAGTGAAGTAAATGGTTTAAATACATGTATCCATTATATATTTAAATAGTAGCCTGCCATTTGAGCACTGTCTTTGTATTGACTGGAGACTTTAATTTTTTTCTATATTAGAAAATAGTAACAATGTGTGGGCAACCCTTTTTTGTGCTGATGTCTATGACATCCTTTGTGTTTTGATATTTACAGCCCTTTTATCTTCCTCTGCTTTGCACACTGTTGCAATGTGCATGTGCATATCTACAAATATATGTACATACACTCATATATACACAAACACGAGATATTAAGCAAACTTTAGGATTACTAATGAAGAGAAGCTGTGAAGAAACAATGCATAAGCAAATGTATGACAAATGTATATAAATAAATTATTGTCTAAGTTATGGTACCTGGCAGATGGTAATTTTATACTACATTTGGTTCTCCAGTACTGCCAGTCATTGGTGACTCCACAAATCTTCTACAGTCAGTGAGATTAGAAAGATAGCAAATTTCTATTGTGTCTACCCCTTATCTAGGTGCAAGGAGAGAGTAACAAGAGGCATTTGTGTCACATGAGATGGGAGTGTCTGCTGCACTTTGCTGCCGGGGATTTAGTGTGATGGGGGATAACTGTAACAGCCTTTAAGGTCCTCTTTCAGCCACTGGTACCTTTATGCAGGCGAATTATCTAACTTGTCTTTGTTTGGAGTTTTTAGTTGGTTTGTTTGGTTTTGTTTTGTTGGTTTTTTTTCACTGTGTGCCTGCAGATTGGCCGTCTGGAGGGCTGCTCTAGAGTGGTGGGGATTGCTGGCACAGATGAGAAGTGCTCCATTTTGGTCCAAGAAATGGGGTTTGATGCTGCTATCAATTACAAGAAAGGGAATGTGGCAGAACAGCTACGTGAACTCTGCCCAGGTGGTGTCGATGTTTACTTTGACAATGTTGGTGGAGACATCAGTGATACGGTTATAAGTCAGGTGATTATTCCAGCTGTCAGGCTTATTCTAGTCATTCTCCAATGTCTGCAGGCCCAGCTTTGAATTAATTCATAGTCCAGCCTTTAATATAGCAGAGCAGATTTTCCACTTCAGTGGTCTAATCCAGTCACTGATCCTGGTCTTGAGGAGAAATCAGATGTTTGAAATCAATGTCCGTCACTTGGACTAGCCTGAAACACAATTTCTGCTTCTCATTTCTCACATATGAGGCCAAGAGACTTGGTAATATTCTATGAAAACCTTGTCTATCAGTGCAGTAATCTTATGTTTTGTCAGCTTTGATTTTCTGGCTTCATAAAAGAATGGGTCTGCTAAGCCTCCATAAGGGCTCTTCATTTTTAACTCTGTGTCATGGCAGGGAGGCTTTGGTGGCAATGCCATCTTTGGGAGCTCTAAATCATACCTGTATTAAACTTCTTTATCCTATTATTCCTCTTCTCCTGACAAAAAGGGCACAGAGTAAGATAACAATTTTTTTATATTCCTTTTAGTGCCTTTTTAAATTATACTAGGCTGTATAGCATTTATTTTTCCGCTTTTTCCATTTACCTATTTGAATGTTGTTATAGGTTGAATAGAACTGCATGCAATTTTCTCACTCTTTTATAGGGAGCTTGGCTTGTGTGAAGATTTTGCAATATAATTTTTGCATCTCTGAAAAGTTTAGTTTCTGAAACCAAGGAATGTAATTTTTCTCACTTTGTGCTGTCCCAAATAGATGAATCAGAACAGCCATATCATCCTGTGTGGACAGATTTCTCAGTACAACAAAGATGTGCCTTATCCTCCTCCATTGCCTCCTGACATAGAAAAAATACAGAAAGAAAGGAACATCACAAGGTACCTTTCCCCTCACGAACTTGTGACCAGGTTCCAGGTTGATTGCACACGTGATGATGTGACTGGTGTTTGGAAGGTAGCCTGCAGATCCACAGTAGTCAGAACACACTGTTGCCTTGCCTAAAAAGGAAACTGTAATCACAATGTGGGTAAATCCTTTCTCTGACATTTATCTTTATCAGTGTAAAAAATGGGAAAGGATGTTCTTACATAGACTCATAGATGTCTGTTGCTACACTTTTTTTGTGACTGCTTTATTTAGTCCTGGAATCCCTGACAGATTCTTTAGTGGTTTGGGGACGGTGGTGTTGTGGTTCTGTTCTCAGATGGTTTGCAGAATGCTTTCTCTCAAAGTGTAGAAGTTCAGGCAGAGAGAAAATCAAATATTTCTGAAGTAAGGATGCAGCTGATGCAGTGATTTTTATTGAAATTAGATTTATAGTATTCGGGGGTTTATTATATAATGGGACTGTAGGTGTGACACATACAGGTAAAATATTTTTGTTATGATTCTGGGAATTGCTGAATCTCCTGTCAGGATTCAGGTGGAGCTAAGGTAGAGATTAGGAGGAGAGTCTTAGGAGACTTATCAGTCATTGCATTGCAGAAAGTTGGAGAGACTTGACTTCTGTGCAAATGGATTCACCTCTTCTAATTAGAGTTCATTTCCTGTTACTGTTGTCTGCACTTTTAAAAAATCAATAAAAATATTAAAATACACCATGCGTAGTAGAATACAGTGGAGAATTTAGTCAGTATGTTGCTAAAAGTAATGAAAGTTTTTGATGATCATTTCAATTCCTTGATTGCTATAGAAAGCTGTGACAGCAGGATACACAAAATCCTGGGGAGCCTGAAGTTATAGTCACCATCTAGTTGCAGGCCCATTAATTATTCTCTCTCTACCACCAAAAAAAGGGAAAAAATGTAAAAAATATTACTCTTCTTTCTGTTACTTGAACAGAGTTACTTGTCCAAGACTGATGCTTCTGCCAAGTTCCCACTGCAGGAAGCTGTCACAACAAGCTGGCAAACCTCTGAGCTACATCTCATTGTAATTCATTCTCACAGACTTTCAGTTTCAACAATGCTGTTTCCTAAACAGATTTGTAAAGATTTTAAAATATGTTTACCAATGTTTCTTAAATCAAAACTCATTCTTTTCTTTCACAGGGAAAGATTCTTAGTGTTGAACTATATGGACAAACAAGAAGCTAGTATACTACAACTCTGTCAGTGGATCCAAGAGGGTAAACTGAAGGTGAGAACTTTTAGATTTAATCTGTGGCTTTTGATACCATCTCTTCAGATCATGGTCTGACTACAAGAAGACCAATGTCTTTGTCCCTTACCTGTGGGAGGCTCTCTTACTGTGCCTCTGAATCGAACAGCTTTTCTTAAGAATGTGTAAGTATGTTTGAAAGCTTGTAAGGTAGCAGTGTTGTAGAAAGTATCTGTGAGTATGGTCTGACTGCAGTGTGAGAGACTTCTCTCTAATTGCATGATGCTCATATCTGTGTTCTTTACTGCAGTGTAGAGTGAGAGTGTTGTTTTTTTTTTTTTTATTTAAAGGATTAGGCCTTCAAAAATGTGACTTTCAAATACCTGATCAGTTAAGTGTCCTGAATGCTTTTGAAGATCCTGTCTGAAATTTTATTTCAAGTTTTATAATCACCATATATTATTTTGTGATGGGTATATGATTAACCTATGCCTACCTTCAGAGGTCTTGCTGAATTAGCGTTTGTTTCTTCTAGTGATTAGTAAACTTACCTGAAAAAATCCTGAGATGAGATTTTGGCAGGGGCAGGGATCTGACTGAAGAATGAAACAGTTCCAGTTCTGACTGAAGAATTAAATCACCTGTATATCTGTCAGAAAATATTCACACCTCTCTTGATGAAAGAATCTGGTCCAAACAGAGCACTGTCTATTGTATCAAGAGAAATCTCCGTACTTTCTGTGGTAGTTTCTTGGCATGTTTCTAAGAAAAGTGAAAGGTTAACCTTGACTGAAGAAAACTAAAAGGTCTTGTTTGCATTGGCAGGTCAGAGAGACCGTGGTAGAAGGCTTAGCAAACATCGGTGGTAAGATTTTTACACCATTTTCTAGGAATAATAATAACAACATGATTAAATACAATGACATCTTTGTTTCATTTGCCAATTCAGATTTTTGTATTTTTCAAACCCATGATTTTTATAATATTTTTTCATGAGGTATTAAAATGTTCTGTAAGAAAATTATTTTATATTAAAAAAATCTTTGACTAGAAAGTTAGATTTTTTTTTTTTAAACTGATACCTGAGCAGCTGATGATAGTCATCTTGACCTTACAGGTCTAAAGTGCTGCCATTTCTTAGAACTTGTGTGTAAGAAAATGCTATTTTGAAGACTTTGAAATTATACATTAAAAAACCCCAATATCTAACAGATTTTTTTTGGATTCGCTAACAAGAAATAAAATTAAAAGTACACACAAGAAAGGGGAAAGCATATTAGAGATTGCTAAATAAAGTAAAAATTAATTTCTTTTAATAGAACAAAATATCCTGTAGCCTGTTCAAAGTATCTGTAACAAAGTAAATACAAAAATGAAGGCAGTCTTGTGACATGAGCTGTGTGATCGAAGGTGTGTTGTAAGAATGCTTCCCTTTCAAAGAAGAGGGAGGAGTATGATTTAGTCCATTTAGTCTTTAGTCCCATGAGATTAGAAACTAGTAGAATTAAGTGATAACCAAATCTTACAGATTTCAGTTTATTCTAGTCATTGCTAATTGCTACTTACTGGTATGCATATGTATTTTGAAAGAATTTGGTGAAATATAGAGGTTGTATTTCATACTTTCATACTGCGTTTACTCAGAGGTATATTCTTTTATACCAGCTGCTCACATTATTGTACAATATTTATAACCCTTTTCTTTCACTAAGGCCTGTAAAACCCACAGCATTTGGGGGCTCACCAGACATGCCTTGTCTTTCTTCAGTGGTTGCATGAGATGACACAAAAGCAGCAAATGTAATCGTTAACTTGTGTAGGGACAAACAGTTGCTTAAAAATCAGGTTTTTTTAATTATTACACAAAGCTACCTTTAGCAGTTTGTTACACACTAGTTGGGTTTTCTCCCCCTTCTTAATTTAGCACATCATTACAGATAAATATGTTTAGGTCCAAAATGGGATCAATCTTTTTCAGGGAGCTGTTTAATACATTTGCTTCTACCATTTTCATTTCTTTTTGAGAAGTTACTTGGCACATTTTGCTTGGCACTAATTTATATAATTATTTCTTTTGAAGCTGCTTTCCAGTCCATGATGAGTGGAGGCAATATTGGAAAACAGATCGTCTCAGTTTCTAAGTAAAAGTCATTGGTTCGAGAAAAATAAATGCACTCTAACAGTGAGCATTATATAACTATTATACATTATTATACAATTAATTATTATGCCTTATTATACTAATTTTCATTTCTTAAATGTATGTACTGAAAGCAGAGATTTTGAGATGCTAATAAACTAAATAGAACTGCAAGCAGGAATTTAATCATTTATACTCTAAATAAGTAATACGTTCTTTTGATGTGATTTTGACAGTTGCTGGCTGTAACACTTGGAAATATTTTGTGGGTATAGTTTGAAAGTTAGAACATCCCAGTTGATGTCCCAAATGCAGGCTCATCATCCAGTCATGCGTGACCACACATTTCTGGGGGGAAACCCACAAAAGGCTGGCCTGCTATCATCAAAACCTTACTCTTTACACATTTTAGCAGGCAAAGGCATCAGCATTCATGGGTAACAATTTACATGGCTTTTTCATTAGCTAGTACTCAAACTTGTATTTCCTAGTTGTTCCTCTGCTTCTCATGGTAATTATTCCACAGGTACAATTCTTCACTCCAACCAGGGGTCTATTTTGAGCGGGTAGTCAATGGGTTGGTGGTCATCTTCTCTCCTGCTGGAATTACCTTTCCTCCAGTTACTGCTCAATCCTGCTGACTTCACTTCTGGTGGGTCTTGTCCAGACAGTCCATTCATTTTGGGATTGTGTTCCCTTTTCCATAAAACAAAGGATTAGCCAAGACTACAAGTTTCAGAATTCAATTGCTTAATCATGTCTGCCTAGCTGTAGATACTGCTTAACAACAAAAAAATTTGCAAAGTTAGTAGATATACAAGGTCATGGTCTTTGATTTATGTGCAGTTCTGCACAGAAAGGAGTGCTAGGTGGTAATCCCCAAAGGCCAAAAACACAAGCATATGTGTGCTGTTCTATGGAGGCAATATCGACATGATGAATCGACACCACTACTGGGCTAAACTGCATTAGGTTTAAATTTCACCTAGGTTTAAAGGTGCATTCCAAATTCATTGTGTATGTTCAGTGCTTAGAAGTCTTCACAAGTGGAAAGCCTCTGCTTCAGAGGTGTGTTTTTCACATAATAACCTGCTAAGTTCACCGAGAGGGCACAATTTCTTAAAGTCGTTAGAACATATTTAAGCCGCAATGTTCTGAGGCTGGTTTGGGCTGGTGTAGTCGTTGCTGATTTTAGGAGCTCTCTAAACACAAGACAGTAGTCTAGCTTAGAAAGGAGACATTGTTTATTTGGCACAGGGTACAAGGGGAAGGTTTCCACAAATCAGGGACACCAATTATCAAAATTTTTACTTATTATACATTTTAGCAAACAAAGGAATTAGTGTTTGTTTGCTACCATATACATAGTCTCTCAGTGTTCTATCTTCCATTGGTTAATGATTCTCTCCCTTCTCATACTAATGAGTCTTTATGCTCAGCCTTTCTCTTCTTTTGGGTTAGTGGGTTTTTTGGGTTGGTGGCCATGTGTTGGTGGTTGTGATCTCCCCCTGCCAGAATTGCCTTTTACCCAGTCAGAGCCCATTTCAGCACAATTGCTGAGTTGTCTTTTAGTTTCTTCCTTGTCTTGGGAGTTCTGCCAAGTGTCCTTGTGCCCAATAAATCCTACATTCTTTGTGTCCACTATCAGTGGGAATCCTTCTTCCCAAGCTTTATTAACCTCCCACTGTGTCTGGGATCTTTGAAGCATGTCAAGCTCTAAACTTTATCAAAGCCAACAAGCTTAAAGCTTGCTTGTTCTCTGCTGTTTCATGGATTAAATCTTCTTTCTTGTTGATTAGGGTTGAAAGTATACAAAGATCAAACATCAAAGAACATCCTTTCTTAAGAAAATTTTTACATATTCCACATTTTGAAACAGTAAGGCAGCACAGTTTTGTAACTCCCTTCTTGTTCCCTGTAACTCCCTAGGCAAATTGTTACCTTTTTCCTAGATTGTTATACATCTCACAGCATCTTGGATGTAATTCATCAGTGAACACAGTAATTCCTTCATAAGCAAACAGCAATATGAAATATTGCATGTACTTTTTCTAAAACACATTAAAACAAAAAAGGTAATCAAATGTATTTGAAAGACATTATCAGATTTTTTTTCTTTCCAAAAAATAATTTCAAGTGTATTTTTAGAGTAGTTTCAAATGGGAACGAAGTATTTTAAAGGAGCTTCTCCATGCAGATTTAAAATCCACACTGAAACAACTAACCCTGCAGAGTATGCAGTAGGTTGACCCTGGTTGAACCCCAGGTACCCACTAAAGCCACTCTACTTCCCTCTGCATTTGGACAGAAGAGAGTAAAGTTAACAAAGAGTTCTTGAATTAAGAGCCAGGAGGCATCCCTCTCTGATCACTGTCACAGGCAAAACAGACCCAAAATGCAGTTATTAATTAAATTTATTACTAACAGAATCAGAGCAGGACAATGAGAAGTAAAATAAATCTTAAAGAAACCTCACCCCCAACCCCCTCTCGAGTTCTACCTCCTCTCCCCCAGCAGCTCAGGGACACTGGGAATGGGGGTTATGGTCAGTTGCCGTTGCTGCTGCTGCTCAGGGAAAGGAGTCCCTTCCCTGCTTCCTACGGGTGCCTCCCACAGGAGACAGTCTTCACAGACTCCCCAAATGTGAGTCCATCCCACGGGCAACAGTTCTTCACAAACTGCTGTCACATGGGTCACATTCCACAGGCACCTGTCCCTCAGGCACAGGCTGCTCCAGCGTGGGTCCCCCACAGGCCCCAAGTCCTACCAGGAGAATCCTGCTCCAGGTGTGGGCTCCTCTCCCCACAGGTCAGCAGGTCCCTGCCAGGACCCTGCTCCAACATGGGCAACTCTTTGTAATGTGACAGGAACTACTACACTAGAAGCACAGACTAGGGGTTAGCCTCTAAGAGCTGAGATACAAAGAATTAAGAAGGTATTGGTACATAAAATCTTCCAGTGTTACAGTGTACAGCTGAAGTAGGAAAGTTAGGATTTTCCTACTGAAGTTTTAGAATATTGGAAAACTGTTTAAGAAGGAGAAAATTCAAATTAATGGGAGACAAAATAAGTTTTGCTTCTCTGCTGCAATAGCTGTGTCTGCAGAGAATGAGGTCAGAGATGCTTCCTATGCAGGGTGGAGTTCTAAGCTTCTGGAGTGTGCTTTTCACTGCAACGGCAGGACTAGGATAGTTCCTTTCTCTCAAAATTTATTACAATATTCTCACATATGTATGTGTGAAAATATAATTCTCATATAATTCACAGATTGACCATGGTAGGAGCATGTGATTCTTACTTGGGTTGTCAGAGCCAGGGATAATGCATCTACAAACAAAACACCTTTGCTCACCACCCTAAGAATAGCGTTGAGAGATTTTAACAGAATTCCCTCCATCTACCAAACACAGCCCACTGAGCCAAAAGATAAACATTTGACAAACTGTAAGATTTTTAAGTCCACAGACATATATGTTGCAATTCGACCACTAAAATCACAACAAAAAAAGTCTTATTTCAGATCACAGTCTTGTCACATGGTAGAAATATGAAGTATTTTATTGCCACTTCTTATGCTCCCTGATGACACGAAGTAATTGTGGAATGTAATTTTATTGTTAAGCTTTCAGTAACATTTCTCACAAATGGTTTTTGTGCCCTCTGATTTTCTAACAGCTTTGCAAAATCAACTTATGTAGCAACAAATAACATTCTGTCTTAACAGTATCAAACTTACACAAATGAGAGCTCTTACTCTCTTTTTCATATTTCATCAATAGTTGAAGAACACGAATTAAAGAGCAGGAAAACTGTCACCTTTTAGGAATAATAAAACGTGTATTGTAGTAAATATTTCCTTCCAATTAATTTTCCTGTAGGTTCTACTACAGTCACTGCTGGGTTTTTTGCTATAAATAAGTTACCCTTGCTTTTTCTTGAGGAGCCATAAATAGGTTACTGCAAAACTACCTAAAGTCCTTTAAATGTTCCATGCTCAGCAGTCTTTTGTGAAGCACCCCGTGTTTTCCTTTACAGATTAAGGCACGTCTCTTGGCTCTGGATCATTGCATTCTTCATAAATGTAGCTAACTGTGCTATCATTTTTGGACTTAGAAAAAACTGGAAACAAAGAAATGAGTTGTCGTAGGCCACTTTTTAGTGCACTTTACTGAGACCCAGAAACACAGGCCTGACCCGCTCAGTTACAGACATTCCAGGCATCAGACCACATTGATCCTTCAGGTTCTCTCATCCTGAGGACATTGTCTCCATTCTTTGCTTTGAAGCTGAGCTCTGACTACACCTGAGTTTCCCAGTAACACTGATTTGGTCAAGTGTGGGAGAATTGGCAACCTCAGCAGTGTAAAACAGAACTCCTTCCTTCCAGAGAGTGAGCTTGTTAATTAGCCAGCGCCCCCAGGACAAGAGCAATAGGCCACAGCTCAGGTAAACTTGACCACAAATACACATGTGCACACCTAACTATGCTTATATACAGCATTATGAACTGAAAAAGTGTATCAGCATAGGATTCTTACTGTGAAGGCCACCACAGCACCTTTGCAACTACTATTTCTTGATAAACACATCTGGTCTAGTCTTGTAAAAATATATGTAAATCTTGAAATAAATATTGAAGTTAAGCAAAAAATCCTGAAACTCAAGATCTATGCTCCTTTTTTCACAGCATTATAAAAACCAAGAATTTAATGAATCAAAACTATTTTTCCATTCACAGTAGTAATAGACAAACATTTCCTTTTGTGAGCCATGCAGACATATCCATCTTCTGCACCACCAAAAATGCATTCAAGATATTATTACACAGTTTACTGTATTGATGTATAACTGCATTATATAACACAAATTATACAGTATATGGTATAATGTAAGAAAAATATGTATAACATATTGTTGGACATTTACTGTTTAACACAGTTCTGTAGCAGTGCGGGTGCAGCTTCAGGCCTTACCACCTAATGGTTGGGCTATATGGAATTCCAGCATGACAAAACAACAGGTTGTACCTTGAGTTTTTAAGACAAAGAACTTGGAGTACTTGCACTGTACTTCAGGAGCTCTGACAGTTTTTCATTTCTACTATGTAAGTTCTGAGCTCAGACGATTTCAGTGTCCAGGTTTTATAAATGAGAGCTGAGGTCAGCGCCACCAGCCACGTTCTCATTGGGGAGAGGAAGAAAGCCAAGGTGCCGTAGGTTCGCTGCAGGAAATAGCAGGAGTAGGCCTGCCAAGCCAGGAGGAGTGCCATTGCCAGGTGCACAAGCACAGCCACGAGGCGAGGGACGTGACGGATGTGAGAGTGGAAGGTGTGTCCCTGGCATCGCACAAACACGCACCAGCACAGGTAGGCCATCAAGGGCAGGTTGAAAAACAGCATCTGAAAAGAAGAGCACACAAAAAAAGCCAAGTGTTCTATGTCCTCATCCATCCAGAAAGATACAAGCATATAAAACTGTCCCATTCTAAGGGCCGAGTGCAATTCCCAGGGATGGAATCTCAAGCTGCTCTTCCAGCCTAGGGCTGTGACTACCTGTGCCTCAGTCTCAGGCCAAGCATTCCTGCCCACTTCCTTGCAGTGAGAGGCACTGACATGCGTCTGACCTTTCTTGGAGTTGATTCGGGAAGACAGACTTGGCAAAAAACTTGTATAGTAAAAACAGAAGGTCCTTGTGTCAGTGCAACTCCCTGACCCAGCCAACTTGTGGTGTCACACAAGTGCCAGCACTGGTGTAAGGGAGGGACGATGAAGGCGGAGGTGACACTGGCTTAGTCTGGCTTAAATGCCAAGGAACTACACACTCTCTTCCAGATGAATGGCAGCTGGGGAAACTGCTGCTGGGAAAACTCTACTTGTGTGCTTGGAGAGTGACGCCTACTGATCCTGAAGGGTTATTCAGGGTGGAAGGGCTGCCTTGGATGCTCAGTGTCTTTTCCTTAATCACTGCAGCATGCGTGTGAGCCAAGGACAAAACGAGAAAATTTAGAACTGTAAATCTATAGAGATGGCCTCTAATCCAGACATCTAGAGATTTCAAAGCAACATCAAATAAGAAAAAAGATAAGTTTAAGAAAGTAATGCACAACCCCCTTCCTTTCTGCCCTTAAAATTTGCAGAAAGGTAAGACAGACTTGTTGCAAGGATGGACATTAATCTATATCCTTCCAAGGCTCCTTTCTTTATAAAACTATTAAAAAATTTGGAAAAAAATCCCAGGGAAAAAAAAGAAGCAGTCTTTCAGCTTTAATTTTTATAAATACGTACCTGTAAAATCCCAACCACAAATGTCATACTGCCTTGTAAGAAGGAACCACCAACGAACACCCCAAAGGAAAAACAGGCCCCCCACTGGCCATCTATCAGTTCACCTACAAACCATGGTCCTGCAAGACAGGAAACCAAAGGTACAGCACGATCAGGAATCACGATACAGACATGGCCCTTTGCCACACAGCCCTTTGTACTCCTGAGCACAAAGTGGTTTACTGGGGAAAATGACTTCCTTATTGCTTCAACAAACAGCAAAATGATGAAGGTCCCAGATGTGAAAATAATCACGGTAAGCCAGCGAGTTGTGGTATGCAACAAAAATACTTCTAAGTCAGATTCACCTCTGTGACAATTTAACACCACATACAACATCTTCCTTATGAGAGGAGTGAAAAGGTAGATCCTTTCAAACGTTAGCTTTTTCTCAGAATTACAGTAAGACATAGAAATGTGGCCAGTAACAATCCCAGCTTGGCTCAGCACAGAAGTTAAAACAGGCAGGCTGTTCTATGTTATGCATACTACACTGACTGCCAGGAAAGTAGTTATTTTAGTAACGTAGTATCAGAGGACAATAAGCTAAAATTGTGAGCATCAGATGCCTTAGTGACATGTCATGTGAAAGGTACCTTCCTTATATATATTCATTTTACACCAAGGTACAGCAACTTAAAATTTTTAGTGTTTAATTAATTCAAGGGTTCTAAGTTACGCTTTTATAAAGAGATCCTTAGTCTCTTTGGATATAAACTTCTCAAGTTCCACATAGGTTTTGTAACTTTAAGTATATATTCCCCATTCTCCAAAATGTTACAAGTCTTAATTGTCATCGGGATCTGATGTGTAATTTCAAAATACTAGTTTATGTCCTTCATTACTCTATGCTACTTACCCAGAATGGTGTATAAATTCAGAATCAGAATTGAGTAATAGAAGATGTTTGTTTTACTGAAGACATGAAGGGAATATGAAGTCAGAGTAAATAATCCTGGCTTTTCTAAATAGAGACAACATTTAAGAAAAATACACTTAATTCAGGCTGCAACTTCACCCTTACACAAATATATATATATAAAATACTGGTCTGTCTGAAACAAATCCACACATTATTTACTCATTCCATTAAATAAGAAATTTAGTAATATTTGATATGTCTACAGAATAAATGTAAAAGAATGCATTACTGTGATAAATGAAAGTAAAGAACCCATAGATACATTGATCTATATTAAAAATAGCAGAGGCATCTGCCATTCTAAATGAATACACTTATTGTATGTAAATAAAATGGAACCACCATTCTACACTCAAAATATCAAGCTAGCTAGAATGAAAAACATAGAGAAAGTACATATTAAATGAAAAGAGAATCAAAACAGTAACTGTGCAAACCCAGAAAGACGAGTCAGCATGGACTACATTAACTGGATTTTTTTTATTAAATCTAATTAGTAGGATCTGACAGCAACTCAGACAAAATGAAGGCCAGGCGTTAAAATGACAGTATTCCGACAAATATGTGGTGTTAGCAGAAAAAAGTAGTATTAACTTTATAATTGAAGCAGACAATCCATAGACTGAGATCAAAAGAACCTTCCTATAAAAGTTAGCTTGTGGAGTTCCACCTATTGTGTGGCTGCCCTTCTCACAAAGAACTGACTCCCAAAGGGTAAGCTTGACCTTTGGAAATCAACAGCTCTAACAAACTTGTTTACTAATTTGTAAAACGTTTGTCATGGTCCACAGGGACCTAACTGACCACAGGGTCAGCTCTTTTCATTTTTAGCTACTGAATTCTGTAAAGGAAACTGAAAATCTGTTCTTTTTCTATGTAAGCAGTTGCTGTAGTTACCTCAGGATGCTACGTGATTCTGAATATAAAGGAAGGGACAGACACTGATACGAATAGGAAGGGAGGTAGCTTCCATAAAAATATTAGTTAAGGTGTGGCTCAAACAATTGTTTAAAGGATAAGCACACAACCTTATCAGTAGTAATTTTCATTTATCACATTTATCACACAAAAAATCAAGTCATGACAGAACTGGCTTTAATATTATTATGAGAAAGACCCAGTCCTGTTTGTATTCTGTGCAAAAATCAATAAAACTATCTTTGCAGAAGGAAATCTGTTTCTTTACTCAGATGACAGAGAATTTTGTGGAACTGTAGTGAAACAAGCACACAAAATAAAACATTCCTTTCCCTCTGCATTGGATTTTTCAGTGAGAAAATGAAACCTTAAGACTTCAATCAATTGAATTTTTGTTTAAATAAAGATACCTGCTCAAGTTTTTAGTCTTTATTTTATTTGATATATTGGATGTTTTCCAGGTACCCTTAAAAGCAAAACAGAACTTCTGAAAAACACATGGAATTCCACAGCAGAAGATGCAAAATGCACATGGTGATTAACAACACAATTACTTATCTATTGTTAGCACACAGATAAAACAGTAAAAAGTTTAGGAGAAAACAGATCCTCTAAAACCCACAAACATTGGTTCATACCTTTGAGTGCTGGCTTTTGGAGGTATCTGAAAACAATGAGCAAGGTGATCTGAATCAGTACAATCAGTCCAAAGAGTACACGAGCCTGAAAAGACAGTTTTGACTCTAAGCCAGCCCCAGAGTAGTAGCAGCCTTGGAACATTTCTTATGGTCATTGATTGAATGGTATAAAGATTTCTAACTGAAACACCTGTTCAAAGCTTGATGATGTCATTGAAGAGTAAAAATAAGCTTAAGAGTTATTGAACTTGCATAATTTTCATTTGAATTCAGTTGAATGGCTGAAAGTGATAGAGCTGAATCTTTAAAAAAATGGGGTTTGTGGAACGCGTCCATTGGAAAAGTGAAAACACACTTCCTAGGCAAAACATTTTCTGAGTGCTGTACTGAAGAGAACTGCAGTTCAAGACATTGTGTAGGATATCAGTTACTGATTAAAAAACAAATATAACAACTTTGAACCAATAATAATGCAATTACAGTAATGTGGACTTTCTTACAGGGTTCTAAAAGTGCACCTAAACTATTATCACATGACTCCTTTGCATGTACTGAGCTGTAACACATCTGGATATGACCTGGAACTTACTGAGGTCAGTGGGAATTTTGTCCCACTCTTTGCTGGAGCTATGCCAGCAGCTGGTGATGAGAGTATATTTCCTGCATTCTTGCCAGAACACATATTGCAACAGGTCACAGATAAGTTTCTTTTGATTTAATGTTTCCTTTTTCTACCATGCCTAGTAGCTCCTTTTCAATTTCTTGCTTGCACAAAATGTGTGTATACCTACACCCCAAAATGGATGACCCTGACTAAATCCAGGTCAACTGTTTGCATGAACCATTGATGTACATTTGTGGTTGAAGCATGCAACTTTAGAAACTTAAAATTATTTGGAACTCCAATGGAGTCATATCTGAAAAAAGTAAACTGCATTTCAGTCCACCAGGAATTAGGAAAATGCCTACTGGAACTCTTGAGAAACCAACATGGAATAACAGTTGTTTGGCTGCAAGTACTTACCAGAACATAGTGGTCAGTGAGAAGAATAAAAGATGGCCCAAAGTCAAATTTAAGAGAGAGGTTTTCTTGCATAGCAAATATATGGCCCCGCATGGCAGTTCTTCCAGAAGCATCCTAGATTGATGTAAGAGAACAATTAGATACCAGTAGTAAACAAAATAACTACTTGAAGTTCCTAATTATCATTGCAGCTTTTCTAGAAAGACCCAGTTGATGCATGCATGTCTGGCACACTGCTGTATTAGACACTTCGACCTACAAAGGATTACATATTGTCAATTTTGCAGTTTCAAGTAAACTGGCAATTACAAGTTCATACTCTGAAAGTGTTAAACATGAAGCAGAATCTGTCACAAGATTCAGCAACTTTTGAAAGACAGCAACTGTTTACTGGTTCCACAACCAATTGTTTTCTGAAAGTTCAGTTCTAGGTAATAGGCATACTAAATATTTTGCAGCTTCATTATGCTTTGTTTCTGGTGTATTCACCACATGCTAGTATTGATAAACAATAACAGTACTTCATTTATGTAACAGTTTGGTATTTCTGACATCTGTGGTGGGTTGACCCTAGCTGGATGCCAGGTATCCACCAAAGCCACTCTGTAACTTCCCTTCCTCAGATGGTCAAAGGAGAGAAAACTCACAGGTTGAGACCAAGACAGGGACAGATCACTCAGCCATCATGGACAAAATAGACTCCAACTGCAGAAAGTAGCTTAATTCATTACCAGAGTAGAATGAGAAAAATCCTAAAAACACCTTCCTCCCACCCCTCCCTTCTTTGCAGGTTTAACTTCACTCCCAAATTCTCTACCTACTTCCCCCAAATGCACAAAGGGATGAGAAATGGGGGCTACAGTCAGTATATCATACATCTCTGCTGCTCCTTCCTCCTCACACTCTTCCTCTGCTCCAGCATGGTCCCTCTCACAGGAGCAGTCCTCCACAAACTCCTCCAACAGGAGTCCCTCCCATGGGCTGCAATTTTTTTACAAGCTGTTCCAGTGTGGGTCCCTTCTACAAGCTGCAGTCCTTCAGCACAGTTCCTCCACGAACAGACTGCTCCAGCACAGTTCCTCCACAGGTCTCAAGTCCTGCCAGCAAACTAGTCTAGGGTGGGCTCCTCTGTCCACAGGTCCTGCCAGGAGCCTGTCCCAGGGCAGTGTTCCCACGAGGTCACAGATTCCTTCAGGCATCACCTGCTCCAGTGTGGGGTCTTCCAGCAGCTGCAGGAGGATATTTGCTCCATCATGGGCATCCATGGGCTGCAGTGGGACAGGCTATCTCACCATGGTCTTCACCATGGGCTGCAGGGAAAACTCTTCACCACTCTCATTCCCCTCTTCTTCACTGACCTCAGTGACTAAGAAGCTGTTTCTCTCACAAATTCCTACTCCTCTCTTCTCTGTCTACAATTCCCCAAGTGCAGTAACTTTTCCCCCTTCTCAAATTCCTTATCCCAGAGATAGTACCACCACTGCTGGTTCAGACTTGGCCAGTGCTGGGTCTGTCCTGGACCCAGCTGGCATTGGCTTCTGTTGGACATGGGGGAAGCTTCCAGCAGCTTCTCACAGAAGCCATCTCTATATCCCCCCACTATCGATACTTTGCCACGCAAACCCAACAGAACATCTTATCTTCCAGCACCTGTGTTCTTTGACTAATCCACCTCTGCTGTGTAACAGTGAGCCTGTATTTTCCTTCCATTTCTGCTTGTCGTTTCTGTACCTCAAGAACCCTCTCTTGTATTTTTGACATCTATGGCTAACTTGAATCGCTCTTCCTGTCATGTCTTACTGTATTTCTCATGAAAAATATGGAATCTTTATTCCAGCTGCTTTGTATTTCAGTCCTCAGCAATCATTGTCCTTTGGTTTTTTGTAATCAGATAAATATGAAAGGAAGTCTGTTACCACGTATTTTGTTACTAGTCATGTGATGTAGAAGGGCGATGGAGAAGCCGTAACAACAACAAAAAAATTTAACCCAAAGAATGCCAACCTTACCTGGACAGTCACATTTATGTGATGGAACCCTTCACTGTAGTTTTGGGGGCTCCACTTCAGCACATAGAGAGGACCAGACACCTGATGTGCATTCCCCAAGTGAACTCCGTCTATATGGACTTTGACAGAGACAATGACAGAAGGAGAGAATGCCAGAATTCTAAAGAATGAATAAAGAGCAAAATAAACAGATTTGTTACAAGACTCACCGACTTCTCATTGCTCCCTTAAGAAAGGAAGTCCTAAAGATTATTCTCCTAAAGAGATTATTGTACTGAAGAGGTCAAAAGATTTAGAAATTAAAACAGTTAAATATCTGTAGGATAAGGGTGACATGGTAGTGGCTCTTTCCTACTCTTAAACAATGTAGTTCTGTATGGTACTATACAAAAGAACAGGATAGAAAACTGGAACAGACAAAAAAGTGGCAGAGATTGTAAGGTCCTGGCAGAAACAGTCTTAGAACCCTGGGTGTCAAAACATTTGCTAACACATAGACATATGGTCAAATACTTTTAGATGGCTTCATTAAAAATTGCCAGTCTCTAAAGTCCTTTATTGTCAGATATGAGTTTTCTTCCCTTTTTCTTTTTTTAGACTTCTTGCTAGTCTGAATATAACTTCTCAGTCTTTGTAACTCCATTTGTGAGAAATGGAGTGGAATGCAAGACTGATCTCAGGCACCAACAAATATATTATCACTTGGCAGTGCTTATATTCAGAGAATCAGTGATGCTAATATATACTCAAAATAATTCACATACAATTTCTTTCATTTCTGGTAATACAAAAGGCATTCCAGTTTCCATCAAACAAAGGAGTCTCATATGGTTAGCTATTTTACCAGTTCATATATTTAATATAATCATAAAAATGTTCAGATATGGTTCTGAATAGGAAATTGCAGAGTATGAACACTTATTCTTCCTAAATTAAAAGTATTACAAGCTTCTTTTGATTGCTATTCTGTGTATGTAATATTTCAAGAATATTGGTCTGACAGTAAATACAGAATGTCGAAAAGGTTCTAGAAATTTGACATATAAATGAAAAAAATTAAATAGAAAAGGTAGAAATGGAAAGATAAAGATATTTAAAACCAATATGAAAATTGGCAGAGACTTTTGATGTTTTAATAGATAAGGGATATAAAACTGAAAACACAAGATGCTAAGAAGTCTGAAGTGAATAAAGGAAACACTTAGAAAAACACAAAATCCTGAAAGCAGCAGAGACAACATGAGCACACAATATAAATAACACAGATTACATATTAATCTAACTCTATCAGCTTTGGTCACAAAAAAGTTCAATTGACTTGAGGGGAAATAACTGCATAAATAAACATGAGCTACTACTATACAATCTCTTTGTCCCATATGTGATACAAAGAGAGCTCCCAGGAACAATCTCCCAGAGAAAAGTGAATTCTGAGAACAGTGGACATACATTTAAAAAAAAAAAAAAAGCTTTGTGCATATATAGTCAAATATTGTGAAATCAAGAGATTACAGAGTACCTGATATGAGTGGAATAAAGAATTTTGAGTAGTGGTTCATGAGCAGAACTGCTGTAAAGGAAGGACTTGGGATTGGTGATAAGAACTGCAGGCCATTCTTCAAAGTTAAGATCTGCAAAACTAAGGAGGTCATGATCGAATGCAAGGATCCGGTACCTACAAAGAAAAAAAGAATTTGTTAATACCAACTAGTGCATGCACAGCCGGTTCCTGTGCTTCTCAAGTTCCTAAACAGAACTTCCTTGATTTATTTTCCTTCATCTTTTTTCTTCTGTAGTTGATTTCTATATTAACCAACTCTGCTGTATTAACTGTACAGCTGGTTTTCTCTGATTAGGTTAATTTTATTACAAATCACAGCAGCAGTACTCAAAATTCCAAACATCAAGATCCATGGAATTGTGCACATGAATGAGATTACATTAAAAACTCAAATATAATGTACATTACTACAATGTCTGTGCATGCACTCTAGCTATGGACGAAGACCCCAGTGTGAACATTTCCTGTACACACACAAGTATCTTTCTTTGGATTACTGCAGAATAAAAGCTAATATACTATTTTACATACTTCATGTAGCATCAGACATATTTTTACATGCTGCTAAGGTTAACACTTCTCAGGTAGACTACTTTTGCATCTAGAATTCTAACAGCTAGTGCAGAGCACGGGTATTTTGAAGTAGTGATGCTGAACTTTATTACAACTTATTCATCTACATTTGAATACTAAATGCATACTAAATAGACATTTGATGTCTCCTTTTTAACTTAATGAAAAATTATTTAATTTGTTAACATACTGTGGGTATGGGGAAAAATCCCAAACTTACACAAAGATAGTTTTCAAAAACTATACTAATATATACTAATAACCAGTCAAGCTGATCTCACGCTTCTTTCAAATTCACCAAACAGCAGAAGAGGGAATCACAGCACAGCCAGGTAGGCTGCATATAATATTGTGCTCACATAGGCTCTACTTACCTCCTATTATCCATCCAGTCTCCCAACTCGAGTTCCAGAGTGCCACCACGGTGTTGACTGTGCAAGACTGGCATGAGCCCACCCATTGTATGGAGGTGTCCACATAAATAGGCTGTGGCAGAACTAACAAAAGAATTGTGATTATTTGGGTGGAAAGGAAATACCACTGCAGAAAACCTGAAAAGGGAGAGACAAGCATGCGAAGAGAGGCAAGAAATGTACTTCAGACTGAAAACATACAGGATAACAAGACTTTACCTCATTAATGTTCGTATTCCTGGGGCTGGGGAGATGATTGTTGAGGTGGGATAATGGCCAAACCAGATAGTATGGTTGCTGTGCAGACTTTCTGTTGCCATCAAAGACAGCTCTGCCATTTGATTCTGAAATGGACAGGTATTTGAAAGACAACCAAACAAATCTGTTAAACATTCAGGCTATTGTGAAAGAAAAGCAAAAGCAAAACAGAAAGAAACTAATGAAGAATGCAATTCATATATTTATTTTTCCTTACAGTCAATACTCTCAGTTGAGTTGCTTCAGAGACCTGTGTGTGAACAGCTATACTACTAGATGTAACCCTAAAATCTGATGTTGGAAAATGAACCTCAGACACTTAACACCTTCATGCAATCTAACACAGGAAAAATGAAATGTAAAGACAGATGTTGATTAATGATATTTCTGTACTTTCTACTGCTTATTTATACAGCCAAAGAGTTAATTTTACAAACATCTTTACCTTACAATTATCATCTCTCCTATTTCTTGAGTTGCTAGATGGGCTTTTACATGCATGATGTGTATCACATGCTGCAGTCATTTAACTCAATGAACTCTGATGTTGCATCTTAAAAACATTACTCAGCCATTGCTGTTAAAGTTAAGCAGAAGTAACACTTTACACGGGCAGTAAAATTTCTCCCTTACTTGTTTGAGTTCCAATATTAAATCAACCACTTACTGTCCAGAGACCCTCCCAAAAATCTAACAGAGGAGGCAGAAAAACGACAACCAGAAAAGAATACAAATCCCCTCTTTCACCACTATGCAGAAAGTCCTTTAGGGTCACTGAGAAAACCACGAACAAATTCTTTTTTCTCCTACCTGAAAAAAATGCTGAAGGGCGTGTTTAAAGGAAACAGAAGTAAAGGTAAAATAAAAAAGAACGGATTCAGTATTAAACCATTCTGTTTTAATGTTATGGTCTTATTAAATAAAATTGTATTTCCTGGCAGAGATTTAATTCTTAAAAATTCATGTATCTACCTTTACTTGCAGTTTTGTGCAAAAAGGAGAAAAAATAAATTATAGTTTCTAGATTCCTGCTGCTGGGTGATTAGCAAGCAAATGCTTGCCTTACTGCAGCCAAGGACAGAAGCTCTAGACTCAAACTGTCGAGGAGCTAAAAAATGCAGTTACCTGCAAATCTACTGCACCTACTATGGAGTACAATCAAACATGAGGACAGTACTTGGCACTTCTCATCTAAGTATCACCAAGCACTTTACAAACACTTAATTAAATGCCAAACCTCTTTTAGACAAGATTAGAGGAACATTATACTTATGATTGAGCAAACAGGTAATATAAGACATCTGTTTACTAGAACACAGAAACTCTCTGCAAACACTTCAGAATAGTATCTCATAAACAATAACATATCAACAAACCATAGAGAAAAAAAAATCATAGAGAAGCAAAATGTTGACTAAACTGACGTGATTAAAACGCTGGGATTAATGGTACTCTTTCAAAACAACACAATGTGATTTTTATGGTCTCAGAAGATCAGATCTCACTTTCAAAAATGACAGTTCTTTATTTCTTCCATATTCCATTGATAAGCACAACTCTCTTATATGTAATATCACTGAAAAAAGTATCTAAAAAAGCAAAAAGGAATGAAATTACAATTGGGGTTTATGTCTGTTTGGGTTTTTTTAATTTTACAGTATATAAGGAAATTATCACTCAAGTCTAGCTAAAGACTAAGAAATTACTGACAGTCCTCAAAATGTATAATTTGACATTTTTGTACTGGATTATTTCTTAAGAAAACATAGTTACTGTACACATTAAGTGACAAATCCATTTTTCTAAATACATGTCCCACATGCACGACAAAAATGTAAACATTCTTTTAGATAAACATAAGTATTCCAAACAATTCTTCTATATATAAACAAATAAAGACTCCAAACACACCCCTACAGAAATAAAACAGCCAGTAAAATGGAATGCCAAGACTGATACAATACCGTGTTTAAAATCCCAAAGAAATTATAGGGTCTCTTGGGGCCTGGGCTGAGTGTGGCATCCACGCATATGAATGAATAGTTCCCAAAAGAGGTAGTGTGGATGTAATGGAAAGAGCCATCTTTACGCCAGGCAGAGTATTTCCTAACAAAATAAAATGGAAATATTGCTGTTAAGAAAGCTTGCAGCAATGACAAATATGACCTGCACAACATAAATGCAAGATTTCTTGCATAAGATCTAGCTCCCTCTTGTTACTGCAGTAGTCTCTTCTTGAAAGTCAATGGCATTGAAAAGTCTGTACTTCAAGGAAGATGCATGACATGGGTCATGTGTCAAGCAGCAGGTTAGCACACAAAATATTTAAAAAATGTTAGCATAAATATGCTTTCCCTGAGCAACAAAGTGATTTTGTATGGATAAAGGATAGGCCAGCAGTGTAAAACAAATGGGTGAGATAGTGGGACAGCAGGATCTTACACGACTCAATTAAAGGAGAACTATAAGGGGAAAAAAAAAGTCTTGTGTTTATTGTGTTACCCAACAGAGTTTGTCCTGGCTTACCTAGAAATATCAGGGACATGAAGTCTTGTCTACATTACTTTGTTAATGATCTCCTAAGTTACTCTGATATGGAATTATCGGTTCTTCGCTTGACTCGGAGTTTCACTCAGAAATTCTTAGGATGTCTACATGGCTTTGAAATTTCACCCTAATCCTTTCGAATTCCTTTTGCTATCAGTACATCTTCAGCGTGGACAAGAGGCAGGTGTTCCATACATATTCTCAAAACAGTAGGCTTGTCCAGACCAAACAACAATTCAGGGGTGATCTGGCAAATTCACTGGTACAACATCTTCCCAAGTGTCTCACAATCAGCCTTAAACTGGAGTACAAGACTGATACTAGATTGTCATGTAGCCACAACTGTGGCAAAACATACAGGGATGTGCACTGCACTAGCACATCCAGAGCCTTGTTAGTACCATTCATTCATTCCTTCCTGGTACATGTCCATGTGAACTCCATGTTATCCTGCAACTGTAGCTCCTGCAGTATCCTATCCCACAGAATTTGTGGGAAAATGTGCCTGCTCCTGCTGGGCCACAGGGAACTGACGCAAGACAAACTATCAGATGTTTGATCTGTGTTCTTTTTGCAAAGTGAGTATCCTAAGGGCCTGAATTAAGGTAGAATTTAGATTTCCAAGTCCTCCTCCAGTTCCAAAGAGTCAAAGCTGAAAGCATCACCAAAATTATGAGACAAGACTTTGTGTTCAGATGCAAAGGGCAGGAGATACCGAGAAGTTAAACACAATTTACAGCTGAGGCTACCTTTATAATGTACAATCAATAGAGATAGCTGAAGAAGGGGAAAAAGTTCTATCTTTCTTTTCTTTCATCTATTTTAAGGAGGAAAAGCATTCTCTGGAAACACCTTTTACAGAAATAAATCACACAGCTGTTCTGGGGCATCTGAACACAGAATGTTTTGCAGACATGAACAGATTTAACACATTCAGTTACAAAACACAGAAGTGTAAGAGAAGTCTGCACAAAGAATTCCCTATTTTATCAGTCTAATCTGTTCTACTAACTGACAGAGGGAATAGCAGATACGATCCTGAACTACAGGGAAGTCAGTGAAAAGCATGTATGTGATACCTGAAAACAGAGTATTGTTCAGTGAGTTTGAATATAATGGCATCTGTATGGTAAATAAAAGTACCTGTAATAATTCTGAATGCTATCCAGGTGTGGAATGTTGAATGAATCTGTAGGGGAGAGAAAAAGGAAATGAGGGCACTTTTGGATCAAATTTATCATTGACTCCTGTATTTTACTTGGTAACACTGAGATAAAGCCATCTCAGCAGGCACTGAAGAGCGATTTTTTAAAAACGTGTAATTGACAAACAGACTGTCTAACTGTGCAGATAAGACATTATATACTTGATGCAGTTGACCTAAAAGTGGCAAGAGTTTTCTAGATAAAGTTGTTGGAGGAATGTAAATTGTTATTTAGTGGCTAAAAGCTAAATGTGTCTCCAACCACAGAGCTTTTCAGAAGCTTCGTGGACTGGGTGTATTCTCTGTTAAGTAGGACTTAATTCATTCCCAGAAAATAAAGTAGCAACAGCATCAGAGAATAGCATGTAAAACAACCTGGGGAGGTTTGCACTGCAGCTGGGTTCCACCTCTCTATTAAGGCTGGTAACAGAGGCCTGATAGGGAAATGGGTATACATGACAAAGCAAGCAGTAGACATACGGAAGGCAAGCCCTCCTAATTCATAATGACCATTAACATAGTAGTGAGTACCCTACATTCTGTGATCTGCAATCACAGTAAATACAGAGATGTTTCACTTCCTTCTTACCATGATTCCCTTTGATATCTATCCACCTGGTTTTTTCCATGACCCTTGATCTCTTCAGGATTGATTGATAAGTTTTCCATTCTTCTTCTACCTGCTCAGACCCCAGTTTATCTCTTGTCTTAGCATCTGTCAGGTCACCTGGAGGGGTTCAAAGGTGAGATTATAACTGGAAGCCTACCCAGGTTATACAAATGCTGTAACTAGACAAGCATACAACCCCTGTCTCCTAGTGCAAGTGGCTGCAGGCCTCCTGAGTGCAATCTGGATGTTCCTGTATTTGGTTACTAGACGGGTAAACACTTTCTTATGTAGATGCAGCAGCCTCATCAGACATCTATCTACTTTTACTAATGCCATTCCAAAGCAAAGCAAATGATTATGTGTTCATTATATCTGAAGATTCTAGTCATAAGAGCTTTAACTGCACAGCTTCTGTATTCCCTGAAACTCCAATTAAAGTTTGAAACATGCCCACTCCTGTCCACAGAGCAATGCCTCCCTGAATTGTTAGTTAAAAGATGAATGCCAACTATTTCTGAATTCTAAGTTTAAAATGCAAGCATCAGACAAGTAGAAACAAAACTCTGGGTCTAGCACTAAGATTCTAAAGCTTTGCATATGGTAATGGCTCAGAGTCTTTTTGGTTTGCTTGACAAAACTTAATCCATTTCAGTAGCAAGTTATCAAATGAAATGGCAAGGGTTATTTCACCTGTCTTGGTATATGTTCAAATGGAAACCACCAACGAAATCTTGCATTAGTTCACAGGTGAATTTCATACAAATGAGCAGGGATTGGTTCTGAGAGAGGAACTGGCTTTTAATGACCCATCAGAGACATTGCTCGCTTCTGTGATTTCATATACAAAAAATGTAGAATCAATACCAAAAGGATAAGAAGGAAGGTAGCTGCTAGCAAGGACTAAGGTGTAGCAACAAATATTAGGAAAACAACAGCTATCCTGCATAATTGTGTCTGTTACGTACAAAACACACTAAACTCAAGACATTGAACACAAACTAATTCTCTTTAAGTTATTCTTTTCTGCTTTTAGCAGTCTATTTTTATCTGCAATTTAATTTCCACTGCTTAAGATATCTTAACACTTTAAAGTTCTCTTTTGGGACACTAAAATGTAGTTTATTTGTTCTTCCTTTGACAGCACACTCAACAGGAAATTCACACTTTTTGAATAGCTTACCTGTTGCTAGAACAAGTGCTGGCTGAATTATGTCAATTGTTTCAGAACAGAATTTTTCAAAGTCGGGAGCTCGTTTGGGATCCCGAAATCTGCTAATATGAATATCTGACACCTGTGAAAGAGAAGAATAAAACACTATCCCAAGTGGAGGATTATTGCTACCCTGATTGTTCTGCAAAACCAAGTACACAAGAATGCAATATCAGGGCAAACACAGTGATTCCTATCAGTATAAGGGATACAGGGAGACAAGAAGTGGACGACTAGGAGAGAACAAAAGCAGAACGAGCGTGTGATACTGCGACTCTAACCCCTAAAATCACGCTTACATCAAGAAAAATTCCTTAAAACTAAGGGCATACAATAATATGGGGAGATACTTAGCTATCCAGAGTAAGTTGTGATTACTGTAAGTGGCCTGCTGCCTTTCAAATTCTGTGAGTTTCTGGTGCAACACAGTGGATTTGCTGCAAGTGAGAATACAAAATAGTTCTGCAAAGCAAGAATAGGTTGAAGTTACCTAGAACTCAAAACATACCAGTAACTTTCATTTTGTACCTGCCAATATTCTATCCATGCTTTTTAGCAGATCTAGTGACTGTGTTTAGATCCCATTCCATGTGCCTTCAGGCAGACAAAGACTGTCCAAGAAACGATAATATGACTTGTACATAACAGTAAAAGATGCCGTTCCTTCCAGAACCAGTCAAAGCCCTCACATCAGAAGAGCCATTTGGGGCAGGATGGGGAGACTAAGACAAGGGTTGGTTTTTTTATTGTGGCCATTCAGGGCTATACAAATTAAATCTTGGGTGAATATTTTCACTTCTACATTCCCATTCCATTCCACTTTAATCAATCAATTAATAAATTGTCCTCCTCAGTTTAAACAAATGGTATTTCATGCTCAAAAACCAGTAAGCACATGCCCATCTGACAATATCACTTGGAAATAAAACCGTTATTTTTTACATCCAATTTAATAAACCCCGTTCTGGCAGAGCCCACTTGCTGCATTTCTTGTCTTCCTCCTCCCTCTGATTAGCCCCTCTCGTTGCATCATAAGCAGTAACTTTAATCAAAATGGGTTGGGAGAGATTAGGGGTGAGAAGAAATCACTACCAACATTCCTTATCTAGCAAAGATGTGGTTCAGGACAGGCAGGCATTAACGAGGGAGAATTATAAGGTCCAGAGCAACAAGTAGAATGCATCCAGCTGACAGAAACAGGAGAAATAATTGTAAGCTCGTCAAATTCTGAACTGGAATGGCTATTTGCCACTGGATAAGAAAGGAAACTCTGATATAAGAAAGGTGAAAGAGCAATTAATAGAGGACTATAGTACAGAGATTGCAATTTACAACGGCTTAAGAAGAGACAGTCCCTGTGGATGGGAGGGAAAACAAGGCAAGGAACAGCAGGATGATCCTGAGCTCTATCCAGTGACCTAGGCTAGACCTATGGAGTCCCCAGGGAGCCTGAAGCCTGTTTCCCACGGGATCATCACGCACAACGCTGGATTTAGTGCTTGGTGAATTTCCAAGTTAGGTCAACGATAAAGCAGCTGTTAAAGGGCATGTCTGAAAGAGAAGATAACCACTTGAAAGTAAAGCCAAGTCTCAAATTAGCTGTGCTGTGACCTATCCTTGGGAGAACTGCACTTGAAGCAACACAATCAGAGAACACATGGCAAGAGAAGCCTGGAGCTGGCCACGCTGCTTGTCAGTACAGCTCTGCAGCTCCTCTGTGCTGCTGTAGTTGACTCTTCACAAGATAGCAACTCAAGATAGGGGCTTTACTTGCATTAATGCAAGCATACATCTTGTTTTGAAATCTACTCTGCAGTGAAAATAAACCTAAAGTCAATTAAGGAAAAATTGATGAAAAAAATTATTTTGAAAATACACAGCAATAGGAGCGAACAAAATGACTAATAATATGCCAGCTCATGCACTAAGAGCACCGCCTGCAGTTAATACATGCAAGGTAAAGCGTTCTTGAGTCTGAGAATAAAAACAAAACAGTAAAAGCAGCTTATTTGAAATGAAGGAAATGCACAGCAACCCTTGTGACAACTCAGACGTCAATTAACTGCAAATATGAGAACAGCTCTGCGACTAATTCTACACTAAGTGCCTCGGGAATGCTCTGGAGAGAAGAGTCAGAGGAGGCCACAGAAGCGCTCAGATGTGACAGCTTGGCTTCCAGGACTATGCCAGGTTAACTTGGGGTTTATGTTTAACCTGGAAACAAAGATGTGTACGTTTAACCAGCTGACTACTAGCCCAGGACCTTCTATTGCTAAAAACTGGTGCAACTATTACCTCAGTCATGCAACTTTCCCAGGTTTTGGAAGGCAAAGGGGACAGGCAGAGAGCCTGCGTTTCTCACTGAGATATTAGATAATACCGCAGCAGGTACTGATGGAACATATAGGGTAGTGTAACAACTAGGTGGTTTTTAATTACCTGCTTCCACCACACACAGGTTATCTACTAAGGAAACTTCCTTGTCCGACCGTCCAGGAGCCACCCCGGCAGGCAGGCACTGCCGCACCACCCGAGCTGGGACCCCAATCCTTGGCAGCCGCACCGCACACTCACACGGTCAGCCCTGACCGGCTCGAACCCGGCCGGTTCCCATTAGAGAGTCTCAGAAGCCCAGATCCTTAAAATAGTTTAATCTTAGTGCAGCAACTAAATAAAATAACAGCTCGAGCTAGTGCCTCCGAGGAGGGACCCCGAACAAAGGAACCCCTGGGCTCTGATACCCTCACAGTCTAAGTGCGGGCCGGTCCGGGGGGCATCGCCTCCTGCCGTGTCCCCGGGATGGGCGAGCGGTCCCCGCGCCCTTCGCCACGCAAAGGGCCGCCAGCTCTCGCCTCCCGGTCCGACCTACACAGCTCCAGTGAAACCGCACACAGAGCTACCGGCACTGAACGCATTCCGCAACATCACCTTTTGGGCGGCCCGGCAAAACACCCGCAACCCCCGCTGTGCCCGCTCTGCCCCGGGCCCCACTCACCTGCACGACCCACAGCAGCCCGGCGGCCGCCGCGCCCGGGGCGGGATGCGGGGCCCACCGGCGGCGCTGCCCCACGGCCG